>SJYX01011082.1:236192-246905 GCA_006410675.1 Oreotragus oreotragus | reverse complement strand
GCCCTATAGGAATGCAACTTTATTTGGAGGGTGGTGCCTGGTTTACGAAAAAACACCCTTGGAAAAAATAAGTTTTTTGGTTATCAGAAAGAAAGGTTCATAAAATGTCAGCAGGCCTCATGGCCAGAAGATGATGTAAAACCCCCTAAGACCTTTTTTATGTAAAGTACCTGATTTTGATAAAGGTCAGGACTGCTGACCCCTGTGTGACTCTATATTCATCCCTATGTGTAACAAAAGGTATATAAGCAAACCTAAAAATAAAGAAATTAGATCAGTTTCTGGAAAGACTGATTCCCCCATATAGTTCTTTCTTGCTCCCCGTTTTTCTGGCTGAATTCCCATCTGGAATATGGGTATTCACCAAGCCTGTTAATTGTGCCTGGGCTTCTAAGATCAGACCAGGGAGGCCTCAGTGCCTCCTCTCCTTCGGGAGAATGGAAAGACACCTGTGGCCTACGTAGGTGGTGTTTGGTATTCCACATAAACCAAGTTATTCAGCCTCTTTTCCTCCACTAATTTTCCTACTACACTATCCGTTTCTAATCTCTCTGTATATCTGTAATTAAATAAGTTTTTTCCTAGGATGCCGACTCCGTCTCACCTTCAAATTACGCTGGATCCACCGGGGCTGGACCCCGGCAGCAACCCACTCCAGTATTCTTGCCCAGGAAATCCCATGGAGAGAGGAGCCTGGTGGGCTACAGTCCATGGGGTTGCAAAAGCTACTGAAAACAATAAACAACAAGGAGATTTGCCTTATCCCCAAGACCTGGAGAGGAGAAACAGCCTTACTTTCTTTACTTACTACTCTCTGGGGAGAAACGTGATTCCTTTTTAGGGCACTAGGAATGTTTCATTAGTGACACCTTTTAGATTCATAAATTGGCACTCCTGTGTCCATTATTAACTTCTGGCCTTGTCCCCACACAGTCACTTCTAATGTCTAACTCCTTCATCATGTGATCATCTTCCTATTCAGATATGTTGTGAAGGGTGGTACTTCTAAAAGGTGATGTGTGTACAGTTCAGCTGGGCATCTTACAAAAATGCAGACTCTCAACAAGGACCTACTATATAGCACAGGGAACTCTGCTCAATATTCTGTAACCGCCTACGTGGAAAAGAATCTGAAAAAGAGAATATATATGTTTAGTTGAATCGCTTTGCCGTACGCCTGAAACTGACACAACAATGTAAGCCAGCTCTGCATGCCTACTAAGTTGCTTCAGTCATGTCCGACTGGTGTTGTGGACCATAGCTTGCCAGGCTCCTCTGTCCATGGGATTCTCCATGGAAGAATACTGGAGTGGGTTGTCATGCCCTCCTTCAGGGAAGTCAACTATACTCTGGTATAAAATAAAAAAAAAATTTAAAAGTAAAATGCATATTTGCTTTATAATCTACCCAGGCAGCTTTAAAAAATGCAGATACTGATCCTCCAATAAGTTGAGATTGAGTCCAAGGTTCTGCTTTTCTCACAAGTTCCTAGTAAATGCAGATGTTGCTGATCAGAGAACCATGCTCTTGAGTAGAAAGACAGAATGAAGGAATGATAGGTGAGGCCGAAAGGGAACATTACCTTGCAGAGACCCACAAACCACCTGGGAAAGTAAGCTACAGGAAGTGGTGAGAAGAGATGTGTATATGTGATCACATATTTATGTATATGAATATATAAGGTTTATACGCTCAGAGGTTAAAGTGCCTCTCTCCAATGCGAGAGACCCGGGTTCAATCCCTGGATCGGGAAGATCCCCTGGAGAAGAAAATGGCAACCCACTCCAGTATTCTTGCCTGGAAAATCCCATAGACGGAGAAGCCTGGTAGGCTACAGTCCATGGGGTCGCAAAGAGTCGGACACGACTGAGCAACTTCACTTCATACAAACATATAAACTCTGTTTAAAAATGGCATCATTCAAACATCAAGTGGGAGAGGAGAGGTGGGATGAATTGGGAGATTGGGATTGACATATATATACTACTATGCATAAAACAGATCACTAATGAGCACCTA
The DNA here is from genome assembly GCA_006410675.1 of Oreotragus oreotragus. NCBI lineage: Eukaryota > Metazoa > Chordata > Mammalia > Artiodactyla > Bovidae > Oreotragus > Oreotragus oreotragus. The sequence continues at coordinate 244,886 of SJYX01011082.1, read as the reverse complement.
CTGTATAACACAGGGAACTTTATTCAGTGCTCTTTGGCAACCTAAATGGGAAGAAAATCTCAAAAGAGGGGAAACATATGTAGATAGATAGATAGATACACACACACACACACACACACACATACAGGTGATATACACACGCGCACACATACAGATGATTCATTTTGCTGTAAAACAAATTCATGTTATTTATTCTAATAAAAAATTTAAAAATAGACATTTGTCAAAAACTTTTCAAAAGGAGGTATGGAGCTATTTAGAAGACTTTTATAGATAATCTTTAATATTTAACATGTCAGCTTACAATGAGTTAAAATGTATAAAATAATTATACAGTGATTGGTATATTTTAAGAACAATGTAAGCATTAACTATGATATTTAATATTAGTATCATTATTATAGTTTATACTGATTTTAGGATTCAAAGTTCTGGGAATTAGAATAGAAAAGATTTGCTTGGAGAAATAAATCATTCCTATAAAGAACAGTGATGGAAGTGGTCACCAGGAAATGGACAAATCACCTACATCTTCCTTAAGTCTTGTGTGAAAACTGTAAGACTGAGGAGTGTCTGGGAAGTAAGATCTTCTGAGAAGTTTTTACGATATGGATTAGCTGCAACATGAGAAGTTATATTAACTTATAACTTAAGTTGTATTTGCACACAGAGTCTCCTGACAACTGAGGCTCCACATATGGAAAAAAAAAAAAGTTAAAGCTGTCTTCTTAAAAACAGAAAAATTAAAGCTGAAATTAGATTCAACAATAATCAACAGTAATTGAATTTTAGTGAGAAAAGCATCAAATTATAGAAATTTTAAGAAGACTTATTTTTCCTCCAAATCAGGTTAATTAGATTCTCAGGCTTATTTAAGAGAGAGGTTATTTTTATAAAATGACATAATTAAGTGGGATTTGGTATTATAGATGAGATTTTTTTATACCACGTGGTTTTATTGTTTTCTTACCACTTTAAAATATTGTTTTTTCAGTGGAGCTCATTGTCTTTAATTAAAGCTGGTATAACTAACTTTATAAAGTTAAATGTTTACCAGGTTCCAGGGAAAGCTTACCAGTTATTCAGCAAAGCCATTAATAAGTTAATACACAAAGCATTCCCGTCCACCTAGTGGTAAAAGTCTGAATTGCAAGCATCGTGCTTACGTTGAGAGGCTTCAAACTGCCTTTAAGGGGCTAACCATACAAACCCCAACCTCTGTAACCACAGGGCCCTGTGGGGTCAGCTGTGACTCTGTCATTCCTGGGGGTTCAGTGGGCCCTCAAAAGTGTGGGAGACTTATGCACTGCCTTTGAGGCTGGAGCTAATACCTCCTGAAAAATTTCACTGCTTATTTCCTTCTTAAGAATTTACTAATACATGTTAGACCCCTTGGTATACAAGAGAAAAATAGGTAATACTCTAATTATCATGATTGTAAGCAAAGTTGAGTAGTACTTTTCCAAGTTGGTTAATAGAATTAAAGAAATGAAATAAGTATATAAAAGCTATGTTACTACTTATAGAGATTATTGAATTGGAAGTAGCAAAGATCATGGTCAAAATTACTAGCAAGAAGCTTACAGAGTGTTTTATACCATTTAAATTCTTGCTTATTGCTTATTATTGTGAGGCAGTGTAAAATAATAGAAAGTGCACTGATAAGGCACAAACTTGGTTGGGGGGCATTGGCAAGCTCTTGGAGCCTCAGCTTCTCGATCTTTAAAATGGGATGTACTTTGGACCATACACTGTTATGATATTAAATAACTCATGTACAATGTGATCTCAGAGCCTAGTTTAGAGAGTACTTGAGAGGTCATTATGTTTTTCCTTGGTTTTCAGATGTTTGCGAGGAATTCAGCACCTCCAGGAACACAGAACCCCCATCACCACCTGGGCTCATGAGCTCAGCATTGAGTCAGAGGAAAGGAGGTAGCTTTCTGATTCATGGTTCCACTTCCTGAGGTTCCTTAGTCATCTAAATTGGTCCAGACGAGGCTGCCCCTACTGAGAAATGTTCACGCCATGTTTTGAGTCAAACGACATTATTTAGTGATAGTCTTGGCTAGATGGGTAGGGTGTTTGTGTGTTGGAGCACGATGTGGCCAAGGTAACACATGTGTTCTTCCAAAGTTGGCTTTTATTTTTTGGAGAAAGTTATGAATAGCCGCAGAGAACTGGAAACTGTCTTCCAGCTCAGAGGCGCGGCGGAAGTTGGCCTGAGGTGGAGCAGGGGTTGACTAACTTGCCGGGTGACCTCTGGGGAGGCTTTCCAGAACCTCTGGGTTGGCCACCTGTACGTGAAGGCCATGATCATGGGGTTGCTGCCCCGTTGCTGGGAACGGCTCTCTTTCAGAGATGGTTCCAAGCCCTTTGATTCAATATTAGCATTGCAGTCATAATGATTGTCACACCGACGGCTGTCAGCACTCTGGGACTGTGGTGGTGAATAATTTGAATTATGCAAGCTTTGACTTGTGAGTCCAAGGAAAAAAATGTATATCCACAAGAGTCAGAACTAGGAGTGTCTTTGTTTAAAAAAATGATGCACAACAGAGGCATCTACTCATAAACATACTGCTGGCTCAGGATAGCACATTTGTATGTGTAGAGCTTAATGAAAGCTGTCACCCCAGTTAGGGCACATGCCCCCATGAGTACTAGGGCATCCAGGGCAGACACAGTCCAGCTAGCGCCTCCCTTCGCTCTCAGAAATGTTGCACTGGGACAATAGCTGTCGCAGCCACTCTATTCTACAGCCCTCTCCCAGAATCCAAATGCCATGCACACATTGGTTCGTGCCTTTATTTTTTTATTTTTGGCTCTGCTGGGTCTTTGAAGCGATGTGTGGTCTCCTGTAGTTGCCTCACAGCATTAATTCTCCAACCAGGGATCGAACCTGTGTCCCTGCATTATAAGGCAGATTACTAACCACTGTACCACTGGGGAAGTCCCTAGTTGGTGTCTTTAGAACCTTTTGTCCAACAGCAGGATCACAGCAGAGTGACGAAGAGCCTGTGTGCTGGGGGGCCTGATAAACTGGCTCTGGATTGCCTGAGTAGCCTACCAGCTCTGTGAGTTTAAGCAATTTTTTTTTTTAGCCTCCCCTCACACCCGGCATACTCAGTCGTGTCTGACTCTTTGCGACCCCATGGACTATAGCCTACCAGGCTCCACTTTCCATGGGATTTCCCAGGCAAGAATATTGGAGTTGGGTTACCACTTCCTCCTCCAGGGGATCTTCCCAACCCAAATATTGTCACTTAAAATGCGACAAATGATAAAAGTGGTAGATAATTTCTAAGAGTAGAAAAGTACAAGATTCCTTCCACCTCACTTCTACCTTCCTCCCCAGAGGCAGTGGGATCCTTCAGTGGGATCGGTTCCTCCACTTTGTTACACCTCAGTCTCTCATCTGTGCAATGGGCATGATGAATTCATTTCATGTCCATTCGTCTTTATGGACCTGATGTGCCTGGCACAGGTCCGGATGTATAATAAATGCTCACAAATGGTTGCTCATGTTTCCGGGCCTGCTTTCTTGTAGGCTGCTCATTTTCACTTAGCAAGTATACAGAATATGGTTTCTGAACCTCATTGGTAATAAACAAAAATCCCCCGGTAAATATGGAAATGTGAGTTTTCTAAGGAGTCTCTATTCAAATGTTGTTCTTAAGCAAATATTACCAGGCTCAGTAAGCACAGAAATGGAACCATCATCTCTCTGCTTGAGACGGGTCCTTCCAGGTGGGGCTGGGGGCAGTCTGGGTGTGTGGGAGGCAGCAGGCTGGAACACTCACACTGCTGTCTGTGCTGTGCCTGTTCAGTCATAAACAGAGAGCTTCAGTTTCCATCTGGCTTCTCTCGCTGGCACTCAGCCCACATGAAAAAGAAAGAGAGAGAGAGGGTAATGAAAGAGAAAGACATCTGAACGGCTCCACGGAGAGGATCAAAAGCAAATTTGGTCCGACGACCCCAGGGCCTCATGTGGTCAGAAGGAGGCAGAGATGGAGGTTTCTGAAATGAGGGCCCGAGGAGGTGTGTTTTGACATGTAGAAGATTAGCTGCTGTCAGTCCTCCGTGACAAGTGCTACTCTGTAGTCAAAACATGCCGCTGACACTGGGGACGGCTGTCAAGAACGTCCTCCCTTTCCTGTTGCTTTATTTAGTGACAGCCAGTTCCAGCTTGTTTTGTCACAGTCAGGCGCTAGGGAGATGCCTCAGTTATCCTCAGTAGGATGGAAACTTTGGTTACTGGGACTGAATCTTTTTAGGCTCTTCCAGCCCCCTGTCTCTCCTCTCCCAGGCTCCACCCGGACTGTCTGTCACACTGGCTTTGAAAACCCTTTCCCGAGGGTGCGTGGGGATCCAGAGTTTTTGCTGTGGGAATTAGAATACCCAGCCCTTGCTTTCACCCACGGCTATGTCTTCTGGAGCCCTTTTAGTGGATTAAAATCCAGCCCCTTTCATCCCCCCATGTTGAGGGCATGCAGAATGACAAACACTAGCATGTTTCCCAATAATCGAGCTGTTCTGACACCAAATATCTATCAATAGGAGTTTATTCAGAAGACATTCTTAGCACATCGGTAAGAGCGAAGGATTTTTACCGACCTGAAGACTCACGGGTTACAGGTCTGTGCTCCTATCTCCAGAGATGACACCTTGACTCTAGAAAGCATTTTGGTATGTTCATGTTCTTTCCGTATGTAGTGACATATATATAGCAAGTGCGTCTTATTACATTCCATGTCTTTTAGCAACATGCATCTTTAAGTAATTAGACTTTTTAACCACACAGACATTGTACTTTATGCAAGAATTAAAAATAATAATTTTACGGAAGTATAGTTGATGTACAATATTGTCTTAATTTCTGCTGTATAACAAGGTGATATGATTATATATATATATATATATGGCTTCCCAGGTGGTGTTAGTGGTAAAGAACCTGCCTGCCAATGCAGGAGATGTAAGAGATGAGGATTTGATCCTTGGGTTGGGAAAATACCTTGGAAGTGGGCATGGCAACCCACTCCAGAATTCTTGCCTGGAGAATCCCATGGCCAGAGAAGCCTGGAAGGCTGCAGTCCACAGGGTTGCAAAGAGTCGGGACACGATTTAGCATGCACACATGCATGCAGGGTAACAGAACATATTTTTTCTTTTGGGGGGCTTTCCAGGTGGCGTTGGTGGTAAAGAATCCACCTGCCAATGCAGGCAATGCAAGAGATGCCAGTTCAGTCCCTGGGTTGGGAAGATTCCTTGGAGGAGGAAACGGCACCCTTCTCTAGTCTTCCTGCCTGAAAAATCCCATGGTGGGCTGCAGTCTATGGGGCTGCAAAGAGTAGGACATGACAGAGAGACTGAGCACACACCTATGTATGGTGGGTTAGTTGCTAAGTCGTGTCCGACTCTTGTAGCCTGCCAGGCTCCTCTATCCACGGGGTTCTCCAGGCAGGAATTCTGGAGTGGGTTGCCATTTCCTTCTTCAGGAGATCTTTCTGACCCAGGGTCAATTCCTACATTGCAGGCAGATTCTTTGCCAACTGAGCTACAAGGGAAGCTTCACACACACACACTCATATATAATCCTTTTTCATAGTCTTTTCCATTATGGTTTATCACAGAGGATTGACTATAGCTCCCTGTGCTCTACAGTGTTATTTCTATGCACATTCTATATACAATAGTTTCCATCTGCTAATCCCAAACTCCCAGTCCATCCCTCCTCCACTTGTCCTCCCCCTGCACAACTGCAAGTCTGTCCTCTATGTCTAGGAGTCTGCTTCTATTTTGTAGATAAGTTCATTTCTTTCATATTTTAGATTTCACATATAAGCAATAGCATATAATATTTGTCTAAGACTTCACTTAGTATGAGAATCTCCAGGTCCATCCACGTTGCTGCAAATGGCATTATTCCCTTCTTTGTTTAAGGCTGAGTAGTATTCCACTGTACATATGCACCACATCTTTATCTATTTATTTGTTGATGGATATTTTAGGTTTCCACCTTTGTTGGCTTTAATCACATTTAATGTAGAAATTTTTCTGTATTCACTTTCTATGAAAGTGAATGTGATTCGTTACTTATTGCTGGGTAACAATTACTCCAAAATGGTTTAGATGATTATTACTCACATACCTTCTGAGGTTCAGGAATCAGAGGAGCAACGTAGTTGAGCGATTTTAACTCAGTTTCTCACGTGGTTTCCATCATGATGTTGTCTGGGGCTGCAGCTGTCTTTGAGAACTTGACTGGGACCCCCAAGCTCATTCACGTGGCTGTTGCCTGGAGGCTTCAGTTTTTTGTTTTTTTTTTTTTTACCATGTGGGCATCTCCACAGAGCTGCTCACAACAGGCTAGTTGGCTTTCCCCAGAGTGAGGTATCCGAGAGAGAGAGAACAAGACAGAGGCCACAGTGTCCTTTATAACCTGATTTCAGAAGCAATCTAACACCATTTCTGTGCTGTGCTGTGCTCTGTTGCTCAGTTGTGTCCGACTCTCCGACCCTGTGGACTGTAGCCCGCCAGGCTCCTCTGTCCATGGGGATTCTCCAGGCAAGCACACTGCAGTGGGTTACCTTGCCCTCTTCCAGGGGATCTCCCCAACCCAGGTCTCCCAGGTCTCCCACATTGCAGGCAGATTCTTTACCATCTGGGCCACCACAGTCTATTACACAGACCAATTTTGGTGCAATGTAGAAGGGGACTCTCCATGGGAGTGTGAAAGAGAGGGGGCCATCTCGGAAGCTGGCTACGGCAGTTCATTCTCTGGGTCCTAATGATTCATCTCCCTTCCACCTGCAAAATACAGTCATCCCTTTCTCAAAGGACCCCAAATCTTATCCCCTTAGACCATCATCTCAAAGGCAGAATACTGTCCTCTAAATCAGGTCTAGGTGCAGACGACACTTGCCAGGTGTAGTTTCCTAGAGTATGGCTCCTCTCTGTGTGTAGACCTGTTGACAAAAAAACAAAAAACAAAATACAAAAACACTGACACTCAACAAGCAATGTTTAGACAGGCAAGAGATAATCATCCCAGAGACTTCTGCTCAAAAATGGGGAAAGTGAGAGGCACACAGGAATCGTTAGCTGCTTGGAATTCCAACCGGTCAAACGTAGAAGTTCCTTGATTAGGACTCAGTCATACTCCTGACCAGGAGTTAGCCTGCATCATTCTTGGCTGTGGACTCTTGCTTCTGTGCTCTGAGTCATCCTTCTTCTTTCATGAAGATTAGCATGTGTTTGCTAATGGACTTTTCAGGTGATGCTAGTGATAAAAAATCTGCCTGCCGTGCAGGAGACACAAAAGATGTGGGTTCAATCCCTGGGTTGGGAAGATCCCCTGGAGTAGGAAATGGCAACCCACTCCAGTATTCTTGCCTGGGAACTCCCATGAACAAAGAAATCTGGCAGGCTTCACTCCACAGGGTCGCAAAAAGTCGGATACAAGGAGCACAGCATGTGTTCACAGCTGAGTATTTGTNTCAATCCCTGGGTTGGGAAGATCCCCTGGAGTAGGAAATGGCAACCCACTCCAGTATTCTTGCCTGGGAACTCCCATGAACAAAGAAATCTGGCAGGCTTCACTCCACAGGGTCGCAAAAAGTCGGATACAAGGAGCACAGCATGTGTTCACAGCTGAGTATTTGTCTTGATCTGCTTCTTGTCAGTAGAGTTTGGGGGCCCCAAAACTCTATGGTCTGTTTTCATTTTATCCTTTTCTCTGTAGCTTTCAATCAAAACTGAAATAATTCTTTAAAAATATTATGGGCTTTCTGTGAATCCTCTTGAGGTTTACTCCATTAGGTAAAGCCCCATAAATCTCTTTGAGAAAGGCCTTCCTAAAGGCCTAAGATTCTACTGAAGAACAGTATCCCTAATCATCTTTAAAGTCCTGTTGTTTAGATGTGAATCAAACTCTTAAAATCTTTATAGGGCCTTAATCTGAATGAATAGTACTCTGAGGGACACTGTTTTCCTGGAAGCAGCCTCTATTTGATCTTTGCTTGAAAGCCCTTTTTAAAATTTATCATAGCAAAACCAAACAATATTGTAAAGTAATTAGCCTCCAATTAAAATGAATACATTTAAATAAAAAAAAAGTATCATTGTTTGTCATCTGGAAGGGCTGAGAATGTTCAAAACCATTGTTTATCGTGGTTTTAATGGTTTCCTAGAATGCTCATTTTAACAATTTTTCATATGACAGTCTTACTTTCTATAAGCCGAGAAGAAACCAGTTCAGTTCAGTTCAGTCGCTCAGTCGTGTCCGACTCTTTGCCACCCCATGAATCGCAGCACGCCAGGCCTCCCTGTTCATCACCATCTCCCGGAGTTCACTCAGACTCACGTCCATCGAGTCCGTGATGCCATCCAGCCATCTCATCCTTGGTCGTCCCCTTCTCCTCCTGCCCCCAATCCCTCCCAGCATCAGAGTCTTTTCCAATGAGTCAACTCTTTTCATGAGGTGCCCAAAGTACTGGAGTTTCAGCTTTAGCATCATTCCTTCCAAAGAAACCCCAGGGTTGATCTCCTTCAGAATGGACTGGTTGGATCTCCTTGCAGTCCAAGGGACTCTCAAGAGTCTTCTCCAACACCACAGTTCAAAAGCATCAATTCTTCGGCGCTCAGCTTTCTTCACAGTCCAACTCTCACATCCATACATGACCACAGGAAAAA
>SJYX01011082.1:204519-233397 GCA_006410675.1 Oreotragus oreotragus | reverse complement strand
TAGATGTGTATAAGAGACCGGTCAAAGGCTTTGGCATAGTCAATAAAGCAGAAATAGATGTTTTTCTGGAACTCTCTTGCTTTTTCCATGATCCAGCAGATGTTGGCAATTTGATCTCTGGTTCCTCTGCCTTTTCTAAAACCAGCTTGAACATCAGGGAGTTCACGGTTCATGTATTGCTGAAGCCTGGCTTGGAGAATTTTGAGCATTACTTTATTAGCATGTGAGATGAGAGCAATTGTGCGGTAGTTTGAGCATTCTTTGGCATTGCCTTTCTTTGGAATTGGAATGAAAACTGACCTTTTCCAGCCCTGTGGCCACTGCTGAGTTTTCCAAATTTGCTGGCATATTGAGTGCAGCACTTTCATAGCATCACCAGGTACCAGTTTAATAGTCTGGCTAGAATCAGCTGGATGACAGAGTCCATTGGATGCATTTTCTACTTTCTCCTATAGCTCCAGGTGATGGCGTTGTTAAACTCTCTGCCACTTCATAACAAGGATATCCTTTCATCTAGTTTCCAATGTGATTTTCCTCAATTTCCTTTAAATACTCACTATGTTTCCTCAAAGTCCAAAATTATATAAATAAGGTATTCAAGGCACTTTAAAATTTCACTAATACTCTCCTCAAAATCCTTACAGCTTTTACACTTTCTACTCATTGCTTGGTTCCAAAGCTGTTCTTACATTTTGGGTTTTTGCTACAAATACTCTACTTCTAGGTAACAAAATCTTTATAAGAATCATTTCAGATGAACAGATTATTCCTAATTCCAGATTGGGATATGAAAACTCATGGTTATGACTAGCTCAAGGTCACACAGCCAGTATGTGGATGAATTATGACTCAAATTTAAGAATAATCAAAGTGTATCACCCTTCCTCATCCCTCACACACAATACCACACTCTCTCTGGAGGACAGAAAGGCAAGAAAAATTTATAAATAATTTGGAATTGCTGAAGTCTTGACAGGAACTTCAAATTATACAGTTTTAGGTGGCCCTGTTTTAACTATATTCTATTGTTTTGTACTGTCCAGTGCAGAGACCCTGAGTCCCTAGATGGTCCCGTTTTATAAGTGAGGAACCTGGGAAGTATTAGAATCAAGATTTAAACAAGGGCCAATTGACTTCAAAATACCTTATTTTCCAAGTGTCCAACCATGCACATCACGCCATACTCATTCATGTTTGAATGATGTTGAAGGCATTATGTTCACGAAGGAGGGACAGAATGGGACTAACTATATGCTCCAAATCTATGTACTTGGGGTTCCCAACCGCAAGAAATGGGAGATAGTGGGTTTCCCATAGGAATATTGTCGTGATTGAATGAGGCAATGCATGTAAAGCTTAGTAGTACCTGGCCTACTGTAAGCATTCAATGCCTGGGTGCTCACTTGTGTCTGACTTTTTTGTGACCTTAGACTGCAGCCTGCCGGGCTCCACTGTCCATGGGAATCTTTAGGCAGGAATACTGGAGTAGGTTTCCATTTCCTCTTCCAGAAGCTTTACGTAAGCGTCCGCATATGGTCAGTACTCAAGAGGTTGCATTCTAGCCCGTGTATGCCTGGTCACCTCAACTTCTCAAGGCCCTGCTTCAGGTGTGCTTCAAAACAAAGGTAGAAATGCCCCATTCAGGACGCTACTACAACCTGATGAGGAAAAATGAAATGAATTACATGACCAGCACTGAGTTCCATAGCAGAAAGTTACCCCAGAAGTCTGGCCTTCTGTACCACCATCTCCAAGGCTATGAAAGAACCTCATTCTGAGTTGGTAATGCCCCTTTGGCTCCAGCCTGGAGCCGGCGCTTCATTAAAAACTGTGAGCTGTGCCAATTTGTCTGGGGCTTTATGAGGTAGATGAAAGGGGGCCTCGGAAGAGACTATCGATTCCACTGTGGCTCAGGCTGGGTGTTTGCCCCCAGACTCATGTGGTGAGATGAAGGCTGCCCTCAAGGGCCAGGGCATTGATCTTGTCCCCAGGGGTTGGAATGTGGCTCCAGTCTTCTCCCCAGGCCTCTTGAGGCTCCGCAGTGGGCCCCACACTTTCCCAGGTTTATTCCTAGTGGCAACTGGTCTCACAAGGTAGGAAAGTATGAATTTGGAGCTTTGCAGTCATTTTTATGTAACAATGTTTTAATACATAAGATGTTAGAGTCAAGCTTTCTATGCTTTCCAAACGGTGTCTGTATTTTGATGTTTTTAATGTGCTCCTGAACAAGGCTGTCTGCCAGCACAGGCCAGATCTGGTTAAGAAGGGCTCCCGTACCTGGAAAGGGTCCCTTGAGAAAGCACTTCAAGTCATTTATCCAGTGTTGGCTGGTTTTGCTCTTCTTGGCTTGAAGACTGTCAACTTTCCACCAGACCTGCCGCATAGTAGGGCACATCCTCTCTGAGAGGACGAGAGAGCCAGGAGAGAGCAGGTTGCAGGAACGACGGCTATAAAGCAGATGTTATTAGTGGGCACTGGGTGAGGTTGGGAGGCTGAGTACAGTAGCTTTATTTCAGCCTCCAAGGTGGGCCGCAAGACTGTGGTCTAGAAGGAAAGCTGCTCCCATTTGGCCGAGCCTGGCATCCTGAGAATCCCCAGGCGAAGAAACACTTCTGCCCGGTGTGTAAATTCAGAGCTCGGGTCTGGAAGGAGCGATGTTGATGAAATACAACATTTGAGGCACAGGCTTGAGCGCTCTAAAAAAGACGCCAATTGAGAACTAGGAGCAAGGAGTTTAAATATCTCATGACCACCCAGTTTTTATTTTGTTTTGATTATTCTTAAAGCAGTAAGCCTGATGAACAATAATTTTTAAAAAAGAAAGAAAGAAAAGAAAAGAGGAAAAAAAGACAAGTGAAAATCAGACTTCGTGGAAACTGATTTTCCATCATGAAATGGGGCTGAGTTGTCTGAATTATGCATGTAGCTGAATCTGGGGCCGAGAGACTGATATATACTTTAGGTTAGGATACATGCGCCACATTTGGTATATGGGACTCTGGGTCTTCTTCCTGCCACTCTGATGTCTCATCCTGAAAGGGAATCTGGGTAATTCCATGTCCCCATGCCCCCTTCAGGGTCTAGATAGACTCCCTTGGCAGATGGTGATAGCATTGAACTTCCTATAGGATAGCTCAACACTTGCCTAGTAGTTTGTGTTTGGATTTCTTTCTTTTTTTTTTTCCTCTCCCAGAGAATTGAAATAAGGATAATTCTTTGACTCTGAATTTGCCCAGGTTTAGATAAGTGTACCCCATACCATCAGGGAGTGTGCAGTTCTTCTGAGTGTTTCCTGACCAAGCCCCTGGATTAAATGCCTTTCCTGATGCTTCACTTTGTCATGGTCTCTTTCCCAACCCTCTTATTCACATATTAGGAAGATTTTAGTAAAATGTTCTGGTGATCATCTCTAGAACTGGAAATAATAAAAGAGAATGATTTAAGTAGAGGCTAGGTTTATCTCACTGAGTTGTGTTTGAGCATTTCAAAGTGTGAAAGTGAAAGTGTCAGTCGCTCAGTTGTGTCTGACTCTTTGTGACCCCAAAGACTGTATGGGGCCTGCCAGGCTCCTCTGTCCATGGGACTCTCTAGACAAGAATACTGGAGTGGGTTGCCATTACCTTCCCCATTTGAGCATTTCAAGTTCAAGTTATATGACTACGTATGTATAACGAACAACCACCCAGGTGATTCCCAGAGGGATGTGGGTGCATCACAGATAGAGATGCTGTTCCTCACAGATTTGTCTGCTGTACAAAATTACCTTTAAAAAAATTAATCATACTTAATGATTTTTTTGCCACCCTTTTGACCTAATGCAAATTATGACCACTTCATGAGGCTCCTTTCTGTCTTTAAGGCCAGTGCATAGATGTGAACTCTGCTGTGGTGTAACTTATTTGGTTGGATGGCATGTTTAAATTGGAGAGGGTTAAAAGGAAACATTGCCCAATTTCCATAGCTCTTCAAGGAGGAGTACAACTATTGTGTGCCAAGGCCTAAATATTTAAAACAGAAAGCACTGAGACAGACTGGAAGCTTGGGCACATCCAGGAAAAGTATTTTTAACTTCCCAAGTTTCAAGCGTGTAGTCAAACTGTTAATTCACTGCTCTGCACATTCATTCATTCTGTAGTCCTTTCCTTTCCTACTCGGCCTTGTCAGTTTCTGTATTCAGAGTGGTTTTGCTTTCCTGCTGTGATCTGTAAAGCAATCTCATTAACTTCAGGGTTTGGTAGGTTCAGTATTAGGAGTGGCTAGTGGATCCTTCCAAATACAGACTGGAGAGCAATCTAGAACTGAGAATTAATACAGAGAGAAGCACTGAACTAAGAAAGTTAGAGATAAAGTTGGGCCCACAACAAAGCCTGAGAGGCAGGAGAGACGATTTTGATCTCTTGATCCCCGCTGTCCACATTGTTTTTCTCACATTGAGAGCAATGTTGTGCTCCAGTTTGTCTTGCTATCATCTGAAACAAAAGTCTATGCTAACACGATGGTAATTGGAGGTGCCTTTTTCTCCAGGGGCTTCAGAGGTAGAAATAGTATTGCCCACAGAGGACGGTGCCTAACTCCAGAAGTGAATGTCTAATGGTGGACTTTGATTTTTGTGTCATTTGATGAACATAGGCTGTCTGAAAGCAGACTTCTGCAGTGACCCATATGATCCCCTAGAAAATTGTCCACTCAGAACGTTCTTCTGCCAGCCCACTCAAAGAGCTTCATAGATGTTAATCTTCAGTATGACATACAGGTAGAGAACAGGTTGACAAGTTCTTGACTGTTCAGCATAAAGAAAACTGAGAAACAGAGAGGGTAGGGAGACTTCATATACTTGACGATTTTCAGGAAATAGGCCTCAGACCCTCTTGGATGAAAATTTTTAGTGATACGGTGGCAAATTAATACAGAGTGATTGCTAGTAAAACCACATCTCTGCACTTCTTCGTGGTTACAAAAATTTTGAATTACTGAGTTACTGCTTTCCCTAAGTAATTTTGATCAGATAGTAACCATACATTCCTCTCCCCAAAATGTATATTTATTCAGAGAATTTCTAATTGCATTGGATATTTATATCTGATACAAACGGATATAACTTGGCAGTTGAAAAAAGTACTGTTTTATGAATGAAGGTAAATAGTTCAACATTTTTTTATAAACTGAAAATCAGTGTATAGAACAATTTGAATTTTCCTCCTACTAGGGATAGTATTATCAATTTTCAGTATTCCAGTAGTCTGGCATACTATTCTATTTTTAACTACCAAATCATCACATTTTACTTGGTATAGTACTGTTATTATTTTAAATGTCTGAAACCTGAGTCAATTATATCTCAAGATTAAGAGCAATAACTCAAATTTTCAACTGGGATGAAAAGACAATGTGATGTGCAGGCTACAAGTCTAGACAGACCTACAATGTGTAAGATACAAAAAAGCAACTGGATTGTGCTATGCCAAACTTCTAATGCAAAAATTGGGCTTCCCAGGTGGCACAGTGGTAAAGAATCTGCCTGCTAGTGCAGGAGATGCAAGAGATGAGGGTTTGATCTCTGGGTCAGAAAGATCCCCTGGAGGAGGAAATGGCAACCTGTTCCAGTATTCTTGCCTGGAAAATTCCATAGACAGAGGAGCCTGGCAGGCTACAGTCCATGAGGTCGCATAGAGTTTGACACGACTAAGCTACTAAGTGCATACATATTGCAAGAATATTTCTTAATTTTGTTCAAAGTTTTTTCAAACCAGAAGAATATGAACACAATAGTATTGAATTCTAAATATGGTAAAGAAGATGAAACAAGTCATAAATGCATTCTTTGAAACAAAAACTACAGGGTTCTATCAATAAAACAAAGCTTTTGAAATAAAAAGTTCATAAAAGCCTCCTTAAAATTGTTAACAAAGAGATGATATTATTTGACAATACAAGAACCAAAGGGAAATATTTGAAGTTGGCTCATAAGTATCTCCTCAGTAGTCTTCAGACTGTTAGAGTCAGAAAAAGCTTTTGTCAACAGCTGGAAAATTTCTCATGTAAAATTTATGCGTTATTTAAAAATGACACACTGCTTTTTTTTTTAAGGCAGCATTTAAAAATATTAAGTAACATTTCTTATTAACCTTTTTCCATTCCTTACATATTTTCCCTTTCATGTCAGCAACTTGATGTTTTAAATATTTATTTTTATTAAAATTATTTGCAAGTACTTTATTTTAGAATGACAATGTATATTTAATATTTACACTTATATAAATAAATTTTTCCTGGAGATGATTTTAGTTTGTAAATGTTGTATTGGAATGCATGACAATCTTAGTTGCACTGACATTTCATATGAAATAAATTTAAAAATTCAAAATACTTTGTGTTAGATGAAACACATAGAAATATGGCATTGTCATTTTGTACTATATTGCAGCTGGAGAAGGGCATAGCAACTCACTCCAGAATTCTTGCCCGGAGAATCCCATGGACAGAGGAGCCTGGCCAGCTACAGTCCATGGGGTTGCAGAGTCAGATACAACTGAAGTGACTTAGCATGCTTGCACGTGCTGTATTGCAACCATCAATAGTTTCTACTCAGAAATATGCTAATTTTAGTTTTTAAAGGGCTTTGGACTCGTAAAGTATTTCATGCCAAATCACTACTCAATTTAATTCAAAGTTTAAAAAGATATATGTTAGTACAATATTTTCAAAGATATTTTACAACCACCATATTACAGACATGCAAACTGAGAGATGTGGGCTATGTCTCTGATACTGATGGCCACATTTATAGAGTTATTGGTATAGTTTAACAGTTACAGCTGCAGCTTTGTAAAAATTCATTAGTGTTAATGACACTATTAATCTTCCAACTAGTTCTGCTGCTGCTGCTAAGTCGCTTCAGTCGTGTCCGACTCTGTGCGACCCCACAGATGGCAGCCCATTGGGCTCCCCCATCCCTGGGATTCTCCAGGCAAGAACACTGGAGTGGGTTGCCATTTCCTTCTCCAATGCATGAAAGTGAAAAGTGAAAGTGAAGTCGTGTCCGACTCTCAGCGACCCCATGGACTGCAGCCCACCAGGCTCCTCGGTCCATGGGAGTTTCCAGGCAAGAGTACTGGAGTGGAGTGCCATGGCCTTCTCCTCCAACTAGTTCTAGTGGATTGAAAAGTTAAATTGTTTATCAAAGTATCACCTACAAATAGTTTAAAAACCAAATAATGTTGAATGGCTTGTGACAAAACAGTAATGACCTGTTTTTCATCTCTATTTCTGTCCTGATTCCCAGAAGTAGCAATTTTAAACACTTTTGTATGTATCTTTTGGTGTTTACTTCCTAATATTTTGATTTATCAAATTTTATGTTATATTTATTGACTTCTTCCAGTACTGTCTTCAATTTCTGCTCAAAAACAATATTGAATCTTTTCATTGTTACAACTATGTTAATAGTTGTTCACTACCAAGTAGTATGCTATTGTATATTTTTCTTTCTGTATTTTTTTTTTAAGGCAGCATTTAAAAATATTAAGTAACATTTCTTATTAACCTTTTTCCATTCCTTACATATTTTCCCTTTCATGTCAGCAACTTGATGTTTTAAATATTTATTTTTATTAAAATTATTTGCAAGTACTTTATTTTAGAATGACAATGTATATTTAATATTTACACTTATATAAATAAATTTTTCCTGGAGATGATTTTAGTTTGTAAATGTTGTATTGGAATGCATGACAATCTTAGTTGCACTGACATTTCATATGAAATAAATTTAAAAATTCAAAATACTTTGTGTTAGATGAAACACATAGAAATATGGCATTGTCATTTTGTACTATATTGCAGCTGGAGAAGGGCATAGCAACTCACTCCAGAATTCTTGCCCGGAGAATCCCATGGACAGAGGAGCCTGGCCAGCTACAGTCCATGGGGTTGCAGAGTCAGATACAACTGAAGTGACTTAGCATGCTTGCACGTGCTGTATTGCAACCATCAATAGTTTCTACTCAGAAATATGCTAATTTTAGTTTTTAAAGGGCTTTGGACTCGTAAAGTATTTCATGCCAAATCACTACTCAATTTAATTCAAAGTTTAAAAAGATATATGTTAGTACAATATTTTCAAAGATATTTTACAACCACCATATTACAGACATGCAAACTGAGAGATGTGGGCTATGTCTCTGATACTGATGGCCACATTTATAGAGTTATTGGTATAGTTTAACAGTTACAGCTGCAGCTTTGTAAAAATTCATTAGTGTTAATGACACTATTAATCTTCCAACTAGTTCTGCTGCTGCTGCTAAGTCGCTTCAGTCGTGTCCGACTCTGTGCGACCCCACAGATGGCAGCCCATTGGGCTCCCCCATCCCTGGGATTCTCCAGGCAAGAACACTGGAGTGGGTTGCCATTTCCTTCTCCAATGCATGAAAGTGAAAAGTGAAAGTGAAGTCGTGTCCGACTCTCAGCGACCCCATGGACTGCAGCCCACCAGGCTCCTCGGTCCATGGGAGTTTCCAGGCAAGAGTACTGGAGTGGAGTGCCATGGCCTTCTCCTCCAACTAGTTCTAGTGGATTGAAAAGTTAAATTGTTTATCAAAGTATCACCTACAAATAGTTTAAAAACCAAATAATGTTGAATGGCTTGTGACAAAACAGTAATGACCTGTTTTTCATCTCTATTTCTGTCCTGATTCCCAGAAGTAGCAATTTTAAACACTTTTGTATGTATCTTTTGGTGTTTACTTCCTAATATTTTGATTTATCAAATTTTATGTTATATTTATTGACTTCTTCCAGTACTGTCTTCAATTTCTGCTCAAAAACAATATTGAATCTTTTCATTGTTACAACTATGTTAATAGTTGTTCACTACCAAGTAGTATGCTATTGTATATTTTTCTTTCTGTACTATTTTTTTCTTCTACCTGGAGGTAATGTTACTATAGTGACTTCAGGGCTTCCCAGTTGGTGCTAGTGGTAAAGAAGCCACATACCAATGCAGGTAGATGTAAGAAACGCAGGTTCAATCCCTGGGTTGAAAAGATCCCCTGAAGGAAGGCATGGCAACCCACTCCGGTATCCTTGCCTGGAGAATTCCATGGACAGAGGAGCCTGGTGGGCTACAGGTCATAGGGCTGCAAACAGTCAGACATGACTGAAGCAACTTAGCACAGCACATAGTGACTTCATTTTTTCATCTGTTTAGTTCTCTGATGGAGCCTGTGGTGGCTCAGTTGGTAAAGAATCTGCCTGCAAAGCAAGAAACCCAGGTTCAGTCCCTGGGTTGGGAAGATCCCCTGGTGAAGGGAATGGCAACCCACCCCAGTATTCTTGCCTGGAGAATTCTATGGACAGAGGGGCCTGGTGGGCTACAGACCATGGGGTTGCAAAGAATTGGACACGACTGAGCAACTAACAGATTTCTAAGAAAGTGTGACGAACCTCCCCATACCTTCCGACAGCTTCACAACAAGTTTACTAACACACTGGGCTGCACAGTTAACGCTGTTGGGTAGTTTCTTCCATTCCTCCCGCCTCCACCTTTGGGGAAGGGGAAGACCTGAAGCATCGTTTGTTTACAGTGTGGAGCATCACGCTTGCCTTTCTCTGTGCTTCGTGTCTAGAGTCTCCCTGCCTCAGTTTCTCCAGGGGAAACATTGCCAGAGTAGAAACCTTTGTCTGCTATGGTGGGGGTGGAGAGGGAGTGACGGTGTAGGGAGGGAGTGGGACTCAGAGCCCAGGAATTCCTCCTACAGACTTGCAGACAGGTCTTCTCTTTTCCTTGACCTCATCTCTAACAGGCACCGTGAATTCTGGAGTTTTCCAGGGTTTGCTTCTCTAAGTGTATCTCCCTTCAAGTCCTCCCACCACCCCTTAACATTTCAGACACTGATTTAGCTTTCCTCCTCTCAGCTAAGTAATTCACAATTCTACTGTTAACCTTTGCCATTTTGATTCAGGGCTGTAGATGATTTGATTTTCATCAAAAATATATTAAATGGTTTGTTTCCTATTTTTCTTGTCTTGAGAAGATTTTTGAGAGGGGATTGGACCTATCTTTGCTCTTCCAACTTAAAACTGGATGTCTTTTATGGATTTTTAAAGAAGGCTTTCTTTTTATCTTCTGGCTAACAGTCTGTGGTATAATGGTTCAGTGGTCTTAAAAATCCATAGGGATTCATAGAGTTCCTTTATATTCGGGAGATGTTTTGGTTTAGGGCTCTTTGGTAGCAAACAACAGAGTCCACGTCTGGTTAACTTAAACTCACAAAATCCAAGGACAGGCTGAGTGGCTAGGTCGTGGCCAGGATAGAACCCGGGAAGCAACTAGCATGTAAGTTAACAGGAACTAAAGGGCAGTCTCTCCACCGGGCTATTTTGAGAGGACTGCACCTCACCATTCCTGTTCTTTCATCACTTCACTCAAGAGTCAAATTCCAAGAAGAAAAATGTGATTGTCCAAACTGGGATCACATGCTCACTTTTTAAGAATTCTTAGCCAAAAGAAAGGGGAAGGGATGTTGGCAGGCAAAACAAAGCAAATAAATAAATAGATGTCCACCCAGGCGATAATTTTATAGGGTTGGAGAGGTTAATGGAAGCTGGCTCTGCTTTTCTGAGATCTTTCAGGCAAAATTCTCCTTGGGATGTGCCAGTAGTACTGGCAGGTCACTTTTTATTACCTTGTGTCTGGCTGGTACAAGCTGTCCACTTAGGAGAGGCAGAGTTCACTTGCCACCTAGAATCCACTTGAATTCTCTTCAGGAGGACGCTCTTGAAATGCTTTCTATAGGATGTTTTGGGTTAGAATTCTTTGGCGTGGAATTCAGGAATCTTTCTAGGAAGTGAGTGATTTGTTTTTTTTTTCATTCAAGTCCAAACAGTTTCTCTCTAGGAAGAGTCCCTGATGTAATCATGCAGTTTTCAGTGGGGAGAAAGTTTAGTTCTTTACTTTAGGTTCCTATGAGGACATAGGGTCATGCATCTCAGATTTGCAGGGCAGTCAACAGAGTGATTTAGGACCCGTAGTTTCACGAGTCAGCTTCGCTCAAGCATTTGAGAAAGAAAGAACAGTCAAGTGTGTTCTCCTAAGTTCTCGTCTTTACAGATCAAATGGGAATCTTTGTAGCCAAGCACCCATCTAAAATAACATCAATATTTCCGTCTCAAGGGGCAAGCCAGTCTCAAAAGTTTGTGAATTGTCAGCATAATTAAACCAAGACTCTGGCATAGCCCAGAGACATTTCCCAGAAACTTTAGGCCCCAGCGAAGAGTTATGTCAAACAGATAGAATAGTTTCAGATTTCTTGAGAAAAGGAAAATTACAGTAATATTTATAAGGGGAATCTGTACAAATCCAATGTTTTCCTAAAGTCATCAGTTCTCAGACTTCAGGATGAGAGTGCTTTTGAATAAATAATCTGGAGTTAGTGCGAATTTTTGGAGTTTGGAAAATTTAATAGCAAAGTTAGCCTCAGGAACATTGCCCTCTTCTGGAAGTACTATTAAATATCTTTTCTTCAGAGAAGTGTAATGATACAATGTGAATTTAATGAGGAACCTATCGGTAACAGGTCTTTTATCTAAACTTTGCCAATCAGATGAACATATTTCAGCTAACCAGAAGTTGCAATATGAATATATATATCACATAATATTGAAATGCTAACAAAGTTAGAGCCTGAGAATTGTGATACACATTGGCTAGTTTAGCTAGTTTAGTTTCAAGACTTGGCTGTTAGCAAATGGATGTAAAACATCATTTATCTTAGTGCAAGTCATCCATGGATTCATCCTGATTTTCCAGAAAAAGAAGCTGAACATGCAAGGGAGAGTGAGCGACAAGTATTGACTCTAA
Source organism: Oreotragus oreotragus (assembly GCA_006410675.1). Taxonomy (NCBI): domain Eukaryota; kingdom Metazoa; phylum Chordata; class Mammalia; order Artiodactyla; family Bovidae; genus Oreotragus; species Oreotragus oreotragus. The sequence goes on along the minus strand of SJYX01011082.1, from coordinate 221,537 downwards.
GGAAGGGATGAGACAGACACTCAGATAATCTCTGTTTGTTGTTTCAATGCACGTGCAAGTGGGGCCTTACAAGACAGAGATGGCTAAAGTTAATGTGGCCTGGAAGCAGCAGACTGAATTTAGCAAAGCCCAAAAGTAAGTTGATCACTGGGGAGATGATTCAGCCAATTTTAAGCCTCACAGTTATAACAAAGATAAGTGATCTGGGGGGACTTCTCTGGTGGTCCAGTGGCTAAGACTCTGCTCTCCAGTGCTGGGGCCCTGGGTTCAATCCCTGATTGGAGAAGTAGATCCCACATGCCACAGCTGAGAGTTTGCATGCTGCAGCTACAGATCCCGCATGCCATAGCAAAGACTGAAGACCCCATGTGCTGCAACTAAGACCCAGTGTAGCCAAATAAATAAACATATATTTCAAAAAGTGATCTTTTTTTCTTGCTGGACTTAAAAGACAATGACATTGTGAGAGGGTTTGGTCAATCTTGTCAGCTAATGGCCCAAAAGAGAGGAGATAATGCCTATGGGTTATAACCAGCTGGAACAAAGTACCTTGCCCTCCTTGCCCTAGGAACTAACAAATACCTAAGCTCAACATTCAAAAAATGAAGATCATGGCATCCGGTCCCATCACTTCATGGCAAATAGATGGGGAAACAGTGGAAACAGTGTCAGACTTTATTTTTGGGGGCTCCAAAATCACTGCAGATTCCGACTGCAGCCATGAAATTAAAAGATGCTTACTCCTTGGAAGAAAAGTTATGACCAACCTAGATAGCATATTGAAAAGCAGAGACATTACTTTGCCGACTAAGGTCCGCCTAGTCAAGGCTATGGTTTTTCCTGTGGTCATGTATGGATGTGAGAGTTGGACTGTGAAGAAGGCTGAGTGCCGAAGAATGGATGCTTTTGAACTGTGGTGTTGGAGAAGACGCTTGAGAATCCCTTGGACTGCAAGGAGATCCAACCAGTCCATTCTGAAGGAGATCAGCCCTGGGATTTCTTTGGAAGGAATGATGCTAAAGCTGAAACTCCAGTACTTTGGCCACCTCATGCGAAGAGTTAACTCATTGAAAAAGACCCTGATGCTGGGAGGGATTGGGGGCAGGAGGAGAAGGGGATGACCGAGGATGAGCTGGCTGGATGGCATCACAGACTCGATGGACGTGAGTCTGAGTGAACTCCGGGAGATGGTGATGAACAGGGAGGCCTGGCGTGCTGCTGCGATTCATGGGGTTGCAAAGAGTCGGACACGACTGAGCGACTGAACTGAACTGAACTGAACTGAAACACAGGATTTGTTCTTTTCTGATGGTAGCCTCAGCAATTCCATGATGATACGATGAAGCCTGAAAATTTCTGGATTAAAAACAAATTCAAATGAAATTTCACCCCAACAGTTTTGTGTTTGTATGTTTAACACGCTCCGACTCAGTTCAATGAATATTTTTTGAGCATCTCCATTTTTATATTTTATTTTTTACTAACCCTAGTGTTAATATCAATCCTTCTAGAATACTTACAAGAATGAATTTCTTGTGAAACATAGCAAGCTGGTCATTAATCCCTTTAAAGTACAATTTAATGCAATGCTTCATGACAGGAAGTGAGAAGGATAATAAAAACCTTTACTACCTAAAATCATGTTTAATATTTTTATGGCCTAGTTGGCCTGACAAAATATTCTCTGTGAGTCATCACTTCAAAGTGAGGTCCTGGGGACTTATTAAAGATACAACAGCAGGCTTCATGTCCATTGTATAAGGCCCCCCAAATCTGAACTGCTTAGGCAAGAGCATTTAAGTTAAGAGGGACCTGGCAGAATGTCTTTGTGTACCCCATGAACTAGGAGACCATGGGCCCAGGTGCTCTTTTTTTAAAACTTAAAATCAGATTCCCGACAACTTAGCCTTGTATAGTTTTACATTTACTTAATGTGGGCAAATTTCAACTACTACAGAGTCATTAAGTCTTACATGGTCCTATCTAGCTCATTTAGTGTTGAAATAGCTCTGTCAAGCTTATTAAGATAAAGATTTAACTTGGAGCCATTTGCAAAGCATAGGCTGAGGAAGGGGGCAATTTGCAATTTGCCAGTAATTGCACCAGTCTTGGGCTTCCCCAGGTGCTGCAGTGGTAAAGAATCTGCCTGCCAACGTAGGAGGTACAAGAGACGTGGGTTCGATCCCTGGGTTGGGAAGATCCCTGGAGTAGGAAATGGCAACCTGCTCCAGTATTCTTGCCTAGAAAATTCCACGGAGAGAAGTGCTTGGTAAGCTGCAGTCCTTGCGGTCGCGAAGAATCAGACACAATTGAGCATGAGTGAGCGTGCTCCAGTCTTGGTGGATAGTCAGGAAGCCCTAGCATCTCTTTTAAACCAAGTAAGAGCCAAGAAGGGAATATAGAATTCTCTTTGGGTAGCACGTAGAACTTTCTAATCTTACTGCCACTCTCATTAACACTAATATTTTATTTTTTAAAATTATTTTTTATTTTTTTAACTTTGGCTTTGCTGGGTCTTCACTGTGGTACCTGGGCTTTCTCAAGATGTGGCATTCTCTTGTTGCAGGACATAGGTTCTAGAGCCTGTGGGCTCAGTAGTTGCCGTGTGTGGGCCTCTCCAGTTGCAGCGTGTGGGCTTTGTTGCCCTGTGGCAGGTGGGATCTTAGTTCCCTGATCAGGTATCAAGCCCACAACCCCTGCATGGGAAGGCGGATTCTCAATCACTGGACCACCAGGGAAGTCCCACCTGTAATATTTCAGACAGTCTTTTTTCTTACAAAGTTCTAGGAGTTAGAAATCCCACAGCCTAACCCTCGATAATGTTTCAAAGTGTTCATAGTCAGAAATATTTTCTAAATCTTACAATTTGAAAACCATTTTCCCCTTTCTTTAGGTTTCAAAGGAAATGGATTCACTCATAATTTAAAATGTGTTTATTTCTTGAGCATGCTTCGTGCACCAGACACTGCTTTAGACTCAGAGAACTCAGGGATGAATAGTTCCTGCCCTCATTACCTTCTGGTGAGTGCTATCTGATGTGCTGTCTTCTTTCCTTCCCATCAATATGACCAGCTGGCAGCCTCTGTTGTCCGTCTGTGACCTTCCAAGCTCCTCAGAGGAAGCAGTTCATTAAACCTGAATGATTATCATGTGGCTTTCATTTGTGCTATCCTAATGTTACACTGCCTCTTAGTTTTCATATTTCAAATACCCTAAAAAAAGAAAAGAAAGTAGAAGGAAAACAAATACAAAAAGTATACAGAATAGATGCTGAGGAATGCTGTGATCCATCGTATCTCTTTAGGAACAGAAGCAGTTTGAAAACAGGAACTAGGCCTACTTTCAAGTAGACCTTTCTGGGTTCATTTCTTCATTCACTCATTCATTCATCCAGTAAGCATTTAAACTTTATTGTTTGTAGAAATTTCTAAGCTAGAAGGAATTTTCTAATTTCCTAGAAAAAAAATTTTTTTTTAATTTTCGAGAAATAAATTTCCTAGAAAAATACAAGGAGCAAATACCACTCACTCATACTCCCACCTCTCAGGATTAGCCACAGTTAGCTTGGGAGGACTGCTTCCAATCTTGTGAGCATTTAACCTGGAGTATAAGAACAACCTTAAATGTAATGGTAAGTGCTAACCCTGTTCTATAGACCGTCACTCAAGAACAGCAACGTTTAGGTACTTAATCATATTCATTTACTAAGGAGCAGAAGGAATGGTTTTCGTGGAGGTTTCTAAACCCATTTCTTGAGATGCAGTGGAATGACTTGCTGTAGCTCTTACTGCATAGTCCTCACAGCCCGAGTCCCACTTCAGGGTCCTCACCGTACGGCCACAAAGCTTGTCTGTGTACATACGAGCATCGCCAGCAATGGTTCTTCTGTTATCTACAAAATATTTGGGTGTGGGTTTGGCGGTTGGACTCTACTGAACTCAAAGGCTCTTGTGAACACAGACTTAACCGCAAATGATCAAACACACACACACACACACACACACGCTCCATTGGCTAAAATAATTACAAAATGTTTAAAATAAATCGTCTTTGACAGTGATTGCTCCTGGGGGAGGGGTAGCAAGTTACACTGGGAACTGCCCCAGTGCATGTATCCACTGGCTGGAAGGAATTTCCCAGCAAGCCTCGCCCACCCGTTTGATTCCCTGGCAGCATTTTCTCAGGGATTGAGTGTGTCTGAGTTTAGTCCTGATAAGTGACACAGAAGGAAAGGATTTCAGCGCTGGGAAAGGATCTCTTTCTGTCTGGGTTGGGGTGGCAGTGGGTGTTAAGAAGAGTAGATTAATCCCTACTCCCTGCCTTTCCTTCTCTCCTCAGCCCTGACCCAAGGATGAGACCAGACACGCTGGTTGGCCTGGCCCCCGCGCTAGTGGGAGACGGCTCTGGTGGGGCTGATGGGCGGATGGCAGTGGGAATCCTGATCCCAAGCCCTCGTCTGACTGCAGGCCAAGCATTTCAAACAGCAGGCCTTTCATAGCTGGGAAAACCCCTGCTAGACCTGCTGGACATGCCACACAACCACATACAGCTCAGCTCATGTCAACAGAACTGATAACCAAAGGGGGCTCCTTGGCATCCTGTCCCAGGCAGCTTTGCCAACCCACTTACCCTCCAGGTCCCAATTAACACACGGCTGCACTAGAACCCGAGGTGGGAGCTGAGGGTTTGTTTACCACATAGTTAGCAGGCAAACACAACTTAATCACAAGGAAAACAGCTTTTATGAGAAGCATCTTGAAGTCCTTCGTCGGCTCTACTAAACCATCTAGGAGGCCAAAACCTAGAGTTCCCTCCAATTTCGTTACTGTTGGAAACGAGGCCAGTATGGTCTTGCTATTTGACCATTTACAGCTGCCAGGCTAATCTGTGTCTCTCCTGATTCTGAAGGCCTCTCTGAGTCATCGCCCTAGGTGATCCTTCTGTGATCCAAAGCACTTGGGAAAGAAATGGACTTTGGAAAGAGATACAAGGTCGGGGGAAAAAAAATCTGTCTTTTAATCAGAGCCTCTCAAACACCAGACTGTTTCCACACACTTTTCCATTCTCATTCCATCACTGGGTAGAGGACCCCTCCCCTTACAGAGAAAATCAAGGTTCTAGAGGTTAGTCACTTCTAAAGGTTGCACAGTGTAAATTCCAAACTGGGATTTCCAAACTCAGCTCTGACAGACTCCAAACTCCATTTCTTTCCATTCTATGTATTTCGTCAGAAGATCTTCTTCACTTTCTGCCATAAGAGTAGTGTCATCTGCATATCGGAGCCTGGTAGGCCACGGTCCATGGGGTCATGAAGAGTCGGACACGACTGAACAACTTCACTTTCACTTTTCACTTTCATGCATTGGAGAAGGAAATGGCAACCCACTCCAGTGTTCTTGCCTGGAGAATCCCAGGGACAAAGGAGCCTGGTGGGCTGCCACCTCTGGGGTCGTACAGAGTAGAACACGACTGAAGTGACTTAGCAGCAGCAGCATCTGCATATCTGAGGTTATTGATATTTCTCCCGACAATCTTGATTCCCACTTGTGCTTCTTCCAGCCCAGCGTTTCTCATGATGTACTCTGCACAGAAGTTAAATAAGCAGGGTGACAATATACTGTCTTGACATACTCCTTTTCTTATTTGGAACCAGTCTGTTGTTCCATGTCCAGTTCTAACTGTTGCTTCCTGACCTGCATACAGATTTCTCAAGAAGCAGATCAGGTGGTCTGGTATTCCCATCTCTTGCAGAATTTTCCACAGTTTATTGTGATCCACACAGTCAAAGGCTTTGGCATAGTCAATAAAGCAGTAATAGATATTTTTCTGGAACTCTCTTGCTTTTTTGATGATCCAGTGGATGTTGGCAATTTGATCTCTGGTTCCTCTGCGTTTTCTAAAACCAGCTTGCACATCTGGGAGTTAACAGTTCACGTATTGCTGAAGCCTGTCTTGGAGAATTTTGAGCATTACTTTACTAGCGTTTGAGATGAGTGCATTTGTTCGGGAGCATTCTTTGGCATTACCTTTCTTTGGGATTGGAATGAAAACTGACCTTTTCCAGTCCTGTGGCCACTGCTGTTGGAGTAAAATTGAAGCTTTGTTCTTACTCAGACTTTCCAAGGACAAAGCTAGGGGTAAAAGCTGAGCTCTACTAAAGCAAAGAGATAAGGTGCCCATTCCTGAGGTCAAAGAAGACTCCCCTGTCAGCACATGCTCAGGAAGGTTTCTTGGGAGTCAAAAAGGGAGGGAGCTCCACTCTGTAGTAAGTGTGGACATGCACCCATAGGCCTCTACAGTGAAAACCATCTTAGGAAAAAGTTGCACATGCATCTTGGGGAGGATCCATGGACCAGTCAGGGATAAAGAAAGAAACAAGATAATTGGCCAAAAATAAACAAAGACCTGGAAGGACTGTCCCATATAGCGGTTTATGTCACGTCTGTAGTACTGGGCTACTCCTCACTCAGGGACCTGCGCTCCTTTCTGTGTGTGTATCTCTGCTTAGTGTCTGACTTACTGCCCTCCTCTTTAGAGAGGATGCCATGCCCTTTCTCTCTGGGTGTGTATCTCTGCCTAGTGTCTGACTTACTGCCCTCCTCATTAGAGAGGGTGCCATGCCCTTTCTCTCTGGGTGTGCATCTCTGCCCTGCTTCTGAGTTGGAGAAAGAAACTGTTTTCCTGTGTGCTCTCCCATACATTGTGCTGTATCTCTAATAATAAACTTTGTACCTGTGTTTTCCAGTTTTTACCTCCTTGAAACATTCTTGCTTTCAAACAGGGGCAAGAGTCAGAACCGCTTTGCTTATAGCCTCTAACCTCTTGTGATCCAGTGGCTAGGACTCGGTTTTCATCCAGGTTCAGTTCAGTTCAGTTCAGTCGCTCAGTTTTGTCCGACTCTTTGTGACCCCATGAATCTCAGCACGCCAGGCCTCCCTGACCATCACCATCTCCTGGAGTTCACTCAGACTCACGTCCATCGAGTCCGTGATGCCATCCAGCCATCTCATCCTCGGTCGTCCCCTTCTCCTCCTGCCCCCAATCCCTCCCAGCATCAGAGTCTTTTCCAATGAGTCAACTCTTCGCATGAGGTGGCCAAAGTACTGGAGTTTCAGCTTTAGCATCATTCCTTCCAAAGAAATCCCAGGGTTGATCTCCTTCAGAATGGACTGGTTGGAGCTCCTTGCAGTCCAAGGGACTCTCAAGAGTCTTCTCCAACACCACAGTTCAAAAGCATCCATTCTTCGGCACTCAGCTTTCTTCACAGTCCAACTTTCACATCCATACATGACCACAGGAAAAACCATAGCCTTGACTAGGCTGACCTTAGTCGGCAAAGTAATGTCTCTGCTTTTGAATATACTATCCAGGTTGGTCATAACTTTTCTTCCAAGGAGTAAGCGTCTTCTAATTTCATGGCTGCAGTCACCATCTGCAGTGATTTTGGAGCCCCAAAAAATAAAGTCTGACACTGTTTCCACTGTTTCCTCATCTATTTCCCATGAAGTGATGGGACCGGATGCCATGATCTTTGTTTTCTGAATGTTGAGCTTTAAGCCAACTTTTTCGCTCTCCTCCTTCACTTTCATCAAGAGGCTTTTTGGCTCCTCCTCACTTTCTGCCATAAGGGTGGTGTCATCAGCATATCTGAGGTGATTGATATTTCTCCCAGCAATCTTGATTCCAGCTTGTGTTTCTTCCAGTCCAGCGTTTCTCATGATGTACTCTGCATATAAGTTAAATAAGCAGGGTGACAATATACAGCCTTGATGTAACCTACCTATTATTTTCATGATGTACTTTAGCTAACTATCAGACATCCAAATTCTCTGACTTCTTGCTCACTCAGCCATTTCACAGTTTCAAGAGAGGAAGGACCTTTATACCAATTGTCATTAATCTCACCGGACTCAACAGGGATCTGCATTGAGGTTTGGGGATTTCACTTTTGTTTTTGCCCATCCTTTAAAGATTGATTTTTTCCAGAAGATTTCTCTTGGGTATATCTAGGGCAAAAATGTGCCACTCGATTAACTGAATCTCCCTGATACAGTTTGATGAAAATACCAACTTGTTAGTGTATCGTGACCAGATAAGACAGCTTATCAGTACCGACCTGACTCTGGTTCTTATATTGGCCTTATGTAAGAGAATGAAGGAATTAAGTGGTTAATTTAAAGTTGCTTACCTTAGTCTTCTCAGTAGCTTAAGTTTCTTGTTAAATACAGTATTTCCCAATTTTATTAATTTTCTAAATCTTTAGAAATGTTTGTCCATTCTCTTAGCTGCCTTTTAAGAATGTAGAAAATAATTGAACCTGTCCTTAGGAGAACTCAGGCGTAACTGTGTCTCAGTTATTTTCTGAGATTAAAGGCATGATTTCTGAAGATACTGCATTGTGCAAGCCTTTTTATTTTCCATCAAATGGTCATGGTCTCTTGTTTTGTTTTCCTAAGGCTTTTATTTCTGATTTGTAAAATCCACTTTATCTACCAATATTTGTTCACAACCAGCCAGAAGTCCTCGCTGTTGTAAGACTTCAAAGCAGTTTTTCTCTTTTCTACTTTTGATTTGTTAAGAAGTAGGGGACTACTTCTGTGTAAAGTAAAAGAAGAAATTCCAAATCAAGACCTGAGTCCTTCATTATTTAATTGATTTTCACTAATGGGCTATAGCATTTCTGAAATCTGGTATCACTTTGGATACCATTTTTCTTTATGCGACATAAATACTTTTCCTTTTATAAATGACAGTGTGGAGTAGACCAATTCTACTTATATTACTAGTTTCAACATTGTATGATATAGTTGGGTTATGAGCTGTACTATGTATATAGTGGTGGTATAATTAATCATAATAACATTGATCTTGACAACAATAATTATAATGAAACAACTCCCATGTACCCACCCACAATTACCTTAATTTTGTGTTCATTAGTCTCTTGCCTTCTTTATAGTTTTGCCACATATGTTTGAATCCTTAACATACGATTTTTCTTTGCCTGTACTTGGCCAGTTGTAACATAAATGTAATGTATATATTCTTGGATTTACATTCTTGGATAAACATTAAATATTTGAAATTCATTTATGAGAATGCATATTGCTGCATTTCAGTCACTTTCTCTGCTGTATAATATTTCATGATGTTAATTAATCACAATCCACTCTACCATTGATAACCTTCTAGGAAGTCAGTATTTTGCTTTTGCAAGTATATGGCTATGAATGTTCTCGTACATGTACTGTGGAACAAATTCGTCATCATGTCTAGAGTGCATACATAGCGGTGAAGTTGCTGAGTCATACAAAGGGCATCTTTACTTTTAGGGACAATGGCAAGTGGCATGCATTGAAACTCCCACCAGGAGCATAAGACAGTTGTCTTTGTTCCATGTCTCTACCAATACTTGGTACTGTCACACGTTTTATTTGCCTTCATCTGCTGCATATGAACTAGCATCTCCTTGAGGTTTTAATTTGCATTTCCTTTTTTGTTAATTAGGTTGAACATTTCTTTCCCCACAAATTTATTGGCCATTAGTGATTTCAGCAAGCTAGTTCTATGATGCTGTTTTTCCAGCTGAGCAATGGTTAGCTTTGAGGCATCAATACTATTAATAGTTATTCTGTTTTTCCTACTAAGCAACATTTGCTTTTAGGTGTACATGAAGTTGGTCATCTAACTTTTAAGAGGTTGTTGTCTGATATAGTATCATGGTTACCTTAGTCCAGACTTCCCCTAAACAGCTTTCCAGAATGAACACTAATTTTAAGCTGGAAGAGAGATCCTTAGTCACTGTAAAATTGTTGATTACCTAGAGCAAACGTTTCCTTGACAGTATCCTGGTTTAACCTATTTATTATGTCTATGCAGCATGTCACATACAGGAAAGCTGGATCCTGGGGTGCCAGGCTTAATTTGAGGAACCTTAAAAATCCCCTTAGTATGATGGAACTAAAGGATGATTGAATCACAGAGATGTAATGATAAATACCAAGTAGGAGTTAAAAATCCTAATCTGACCATTTGAACTTGGGTGTATTTCTAATATGGTAAGATACATAGACCCAGGATCACCGTTATGTATATGACTGTGGGCTTCACACAAAACCCATCCTTGCTCAGTGTCCATAAGTGCGTCTCCTAATTTTGGGGGGAGGCTCCTAATTGTTTCACCCCTTCCCACGGGACCCACTAATGAAAAGCCCTGGATGGAATAAGCCTTTGGCTTCTCTGGAGATGCGGCCTCCGTGCTGACTCATTAGAGATGTGAGCCAGGGCTGAGACATCTAAGCCAACCCCTTGCGCTGAGAGTCCTCAATCCATTGTCCCCTCATCTCTGCTCAGCCTCATGGGATCCCCGAAGAATATAAATTAGAGAGAAAATCTGCAAAGCTTTCCTTTTCATGTCTAATGTTTGGGCCGCGCTGTTCCCTGCAGGACAATTTCCAGTTATTTTCTCTTCTGGTTTGAGAGATCTCCTGGGATGATTTGTTCACTGTTTCCCTTGGGAAACTTTGCAGCAGCATATCAGCTCTTGCTGCTAAAATTTCCTTTTATAGTTCCTCTTAGATGGTCCTGTTCTAAATATTCTTCCCATGACTCCCGCCACCTCTCTGCTGTCCCTTGGTGGCATTCTGTGTCGTCTGTGTTGAAGTGTGTTAGACAATTCTAGCCACAAATCATTTTTGCCTCCCCTCTGAATCCTCACTTAACCAGACCATAAATATTTAATTCATTTAATCTTCCTTCATACCCCTCCAGAAGCTTAATCATGTTTATTTTTCTACCTGAACTCCCTCTGGTTTGTTTATATCATTCTGGTAATCAAGGGCCCCAGATTTAATGTGCTCTCCTAAGTAAGCTCTTCCAAGACATGTATTAGAAAATATAGATTGAGCATAGTGTTTACCTTATTGTACAGTCATTCAAAGGCATACATTTTGCTTCTCAAAATTTGTGTTCTTGTTTTTCGGGCAGGACTCTCACTGCCTAACAAAATCATTGAGGTATTATAAAGATCAAATAAGATCACAAATTTTGCTCAAGGTAATACTTACTGAACATTTACTATAGGTTGCAAAGAAACCCATAATTAAACAAAAGCTTAAATGTGTCCCTGCCCTCCAAGGGTTTATCAACAAAAGAGGGTGATGGGCACAGATATAACTAAATAGGTTACAAGGCAGAAGGATGCACTCATTAAAAAAAAAAAGAAATGCAAATGAAGTGGGATAGACTCTGAAAAGTCTCAACTACCATGTTTATTCATTATATCATTAATATATTAATACTAGCCAGATGGGGCAACAGAGCCAATTCATTCATCCCTGTATCGTTAGATTGACTGACCAAAACTAAACAAAAACCCAAAGAAGGGCATTTAAATAGTTGTCAGTCTTGTTTAAACCAAGCTCAGGTTTGGCAAGAATGAGAATATTGAGTTTTACCTGGCAGCCTGTTGCTATAAATACATCCCCAGACTTCCTTGACCCTTTCTTTCCTTATTTATTGGGTGTGTGGCAAGTATTGCGCTAAGAGGGTAATAGAACTTTGAACAGAGTAGGGTGGAAATACTAAGTAATTAAATCTGTTAATAAATCTGTCATTTTGAATGAGATAAGGCTTTGAAAGAAAGAGAGTATTACAGGAGAGTGACTCAGCAAATCAGAGAAGCCTTCCCTAAGAAAGCTGTGGTTGGTACCTAGAGAATAAGTAAATTTGGTTAAAGAGAGGAGTATGTGGAGAGGCAGGGGAGAAGATGCTGGTGAGAAGAGTGAGTGCAAAGGCTGTGTGGTTGATCTTCGGTGGCCTCGGCTTGCAACACCTTGAAGTGGGGCTTGGGTTCCCAGGAAGAGACTGAGGGTGGGTTATGGGCAGTGAAAGCCCAGATCCTGGCCACTAGACCAGTGGGCAGTGTCAAGGTCCTGGCTTTGCAGAAGAGAATTCCCATAAAGACAGGAAGTACTGAAACAAGTAAAGTATTAAGAAGAGAAAATATAGTACGTGTGGATAGACACATGAGTGGGCTCAGAGACAGTCACTGAGTCCCACCCTCGTGGCGGTTTGAATTACTTTTATGGGGCATTTATGCTGGGTTTCCTTTGGCCAATCATTTTGAATTGCCTGGTTCACACTCCATATTTAGTTTATCTCAGGATCCTTCCATGTGTGCGCATGCACCTCTTAGCCAAGATGAGTTATACTGCAAAGACCTGTGGGTAGAGCATCCCTTGACATCACTCCCCATTGACCTCTATGGAATCTTTCTCTGCGTGTGTGGTCTAGGAGGTGTCTCTTGACTTCCAGAGTGAGGAATACATGGTCTGGGAGGGGCCCAGTTTCTTCTCTTAGTTGTCCTGCTTTTCTAATCTTGGAGTTTCAGTCCACAGGGCATCAATCTCCACTTGCTTCACCCTTTGTCAGACACTGGGGGCAGAGGAGGGGGCAGGAATCTACCTTTTGCTTGAGAGTGGGCAAAAGCATAGTGAATTCAAATATGAGTATAACTAGGGCCAGGATAGCTAAGCACAATAATGGCTTGGCTGAGGCCGTAGAATGCCCTTGGATCCTTCCTTGAAGATGGTTGTTCAGTTGCTCAGTCATGTCCAGCTCTTTGCAGTGCTGTGGACTGCAGTATGCCAAGCTTCCCTGTCCTTGATCATCTCCCAGGGCTTGTTCAAATTCATGTCCTTCGAGTCATTGATGCCATCCAACCATCTCATCCTCTGTCGTCCCCTTTTCCTTCTGTGCTCAGTCTTTCCCAACATCAGGGTCTTTTCCAACAGGTCAGTTCTTCACCTCAGGTGACCAAAGTATTAGAGCTTCAGCCTCAACATCAGTTCTTCCAATGAATATTGAGGGCTGATTTCCTTTAGGATTAACTGGTTTGATCTCCCTGTAGTCCAAGGGACTCTCAAGAGTCTTCTCCAACACCACAGTTCAAAAGCATGAATTCTTTGGTGTGCAGCCTTCTTTATGGTCCAACTCTCACATCCATATATGTCTACTGAAAAAACCATAGCTTTGAGTATATGGAGGACCTTTGTCAGCAAAGTAATGTCTCTGCTTGAAGATAGTAGCTAATAAATATTGGTTGAATGACTTGAAATGAGTTCACAGCAAAGATCTTTTTCTAGTCTCAGCACAATCATCTAGAAGTTTAAGCATATTACCTGGGTAAGCCTGGCCCTGATTTTCTTATTAGGTATCAGATGTGAATTTAAGAACCTGCTTATCCTATATGTTTAGAAATATCTTTTGAAGTTGTGTGGACACACTGTAAGGGAAGAAAAAACTGACAAGTCTAAAGAGCTAGATAAATCCAAGTGGTTATTAATAAGCATGTCAACAGGCTACTTCCACTTTGAAAGCTATCACTGAGCAAAGAGAAACAGCTTCACTTTTTCTATTCAAGTAAGATTGGCGTGGGGACATTTCTTTTTCCTGTGGTTTCATTTGAAATGTGAGCCTGATAATGCTAGGTGAATTTAAAAAAAAAAAAAAAGCCAAACCTAACAGTTAAAAATCTCTGCAGATATTTTCTCAATATGTTCCTGTTATATACATTTTCTCTCTGTTACTGGTAAGTGGATGAGTGTTTTCTTAGCTTTAAGTTACGGCTCATTGAGAAGTCACTGAGCTCACAACATCTCCTCCACTGCTTCCAAGTTATAGGGCATTGGTTGCACAACTCTCTGGTGTGATGAGAGAGGTGTGGCACAGCTTGCGGGGAAGAACGCCTTTCAGCTAGTGGGCTTGACCTTGAGTTCCCCATCTGTAAGATGGAGACAAAATTGACTTTTCTTTCCTATCTCTAAACTGGAGATAGATGCACTCCATGTGTTAGATAAACCACAACCATTCCAATGCCTGACACTTAAGTGTTCTCTAAATGCTAACCATGTTTATTATTATTCAAATAGGAGCTAGATTTATATTGGAAGAGCCTACAAAGAGTAAATTTCACAAGCGCGGGTACACCGCTCTAGAACCCTCCTCATTTTCATTGTTGCAGTCGATTTTAAAGACTTAGGAATAAAATAAGATGTCAGACTCTGACAGTAGTTTTGAAACAAAGCATGTGCTTTGTTTAGTGAGTCATGGTTTTGTGAGCCGTGGTCCAGGCCTTTGCTAGATTCACAGGCTAACAGATTCAGCTACGTTAGACCTGACGCAGTACACTGTTGATCAAACTTGACACCGTATGACATCCTCCTGTGGATCCTTCATCCAAATTAACATCCTCCATTAACTCCTCTTGGGTTAGCCACATCCTTTTCCTGCAGACCCATTGATTCCAGCATCTACTCAGCATGAGCGCCTGGAAGCTAGTGCATCCTTGGCTAATGTTCAGCGCCAGGTATAATTTGTCCTGAGACTTCTCTCTGGAGGAGGAATTCTCACCTTGGTTGGGTATTAATGCCCAGCTCTATCCTGTGAAATTAATTTAGAATCTCTGAGATGAGGCCCAGCACATGTAGTTATTAAACCTCCATCAGTTCAGTTCAGTTCAGTCGCTCAGTTGTGTCCGACTCTTTGCAACCCCATGAATCACAGCACGCCAGACCTCCCTATCCATCACCATCTCCCGGAGTTCATTCAGACTCACGTCCATTGAGTCCGTGATGCCATCCAGCCATCTCATCCTCTGTCGTCCCCTTTTCCTCCTGCCCCCAATCCCTCCCAGCATCAGAGTCTTTTCCAATGAGTCAACTCTTCGCATGAGGTGGCCAAAGTACTAGAGTTTCAGCTTTAGCATCATTCCTTCCAAAGAAATCCCAGGGTTGATCTCCTTCAGAATGGACTGCTTGGATCTCCTTGCAGTCCAAGGGACTCTCAAGAGTCTTCTCCAACACCACAAAGTGCAGCCAAGTTCGAGAACCAATGTCGTAGGCCCTTGCCATTCAAAGTGTGGTCCAAGGACCAGTGGTGTTTGCATCTCCTGGGGTCTTTTTAGGAAATCAGAAAGTGAGTCCAGACCCGACTTACTGAATGAGAATCCCAGGGGACTGAGAAACACTGTCCCCAGAGACAAAACCCATGGACAGGTGACTCTGGGCTCCATTTCTTTGTAGAAGTGCAGTCAGTGGGAAGAGACCATCCATACTCATTTAGTCTTAGCCTGAAGCCTCTTTGGAGAGCTTTACCTTTAGAAGCTGGTCTTGCAATAGTGAACTGTGCCAATACCTGAGTCTTCTGGTGTGTAGTTTAGTGACTAACGTATTTCTTGCAGGCCTTGACATGTTTCATCTTCCTTGAGATTAAAGGCCTTTGAAAATGCTCTGAAAATGCTCTTTGGGTGTTCCATCTGTCTTTCTCCTTCTTATCAATGGT
Source organism: Oreotragus oreotragus (assembly GCA_006410675.1). NCBI lineage: Eukaryota > Metazoa > Chordata > Mammalia > Artiodactyla > Bovidae > Oreotragus > Oreotragus oreotragus. The sequence goes on along the minus strand of SJYX01011082.1, from coordinate 206,195 downwards.
CAAAGTAAGGAGGCACATTTTAAAAGGGTCTACAGGTTTTCATTCCATAGTTTCTCCTCCCTCCATGCCCTTGCAGCCTTAAAATCTCTCAGAGGCAGGCAAAAGGCAGGCACTTGAAAAGGACCCTGGGGCCCTGGGGCCTTCCCCACCCTCCCTCCTCTGCCTCCCTCTCAGGTCTGATGCTAAAAGCTCACTCGTGCTCAAAGTCAGACCCTGACCGCAGCCGCACACTGACTCTTGCCTTTTGATGGGGGACAGTCTTCAGGGAATGAAACAGACTGAATGCTCCTTTGCCTGGGCTTCTGTGGCAGGGGAGAAGGAGTGTAGCTGAGATTTCTGAAAAAGAGTAAAGCTTCACAGACAGAAAGCTCAGTGCAAGGTTTTGAAGCTTCTGCTCTGCACAGCCTGGCGGAAAGAGGAGCGCTACCTGGCATGTTGCACATCAGACTGTACAAGAGGAGAAAGTGGGGACTCACTGTGCAGACCCGGTCCATCTGAATGAAAATCACTAGTGTTCCTCCTGGTGGGAGAAGTGTTCTGCTTCGCCTGTGAGCTGTAAGTCCTTTTCAGGTCCCGGGAAAGAATGAGTAGGGCTTTTGTGAGAGGTTATATAAGGCTGCTGAGTTGTTTTAATTTTTTTTTTCCCCCTGTAGAGTAAAATTATATTTAAAGAGGGCTGAAACCGCCTCTCAGGGGGAAAAAAAAATGCACTTCATAGCCTATAGCTTCGGAGAGATAATTTAATCAGTTGTCAAGGAAGAATTAAAGGAGGAGAGGGAGAGCAAGCTTGTAGGCAGGGGAGTGGGACATAAAGAGGGGTTAGGCCTGCGGGAGAGCTTGATGGCCTGGTCCTCTCACCGTAGCATTTAGGGGCCACTTCTTGGTAATCTTTGCGCGGGACTGAGAGGTTTTCCAGGCAGCAGGACTTTGAGTGTGAAGAGTAGGGCAGCCCCAGGTAAACTGGAGTGGTGGGTCACCCTAAATTAGGTGGGGTGGGAATGGAAATGGCGAAAATTCTCGTGGATTTTCAGGAGTGTCGTGGTATTTTGGACAACATACTGTTACCCAGATGGAAAAATAACTGGGCGGAGGTATCAAGGCCTATTAAGAGAGGTTAATCCAACAGAGAAGTTGGTGCCCATTGGCTGCTTGGCAAATAACTTGGCCTTTGGCCATTATATCTGGTTCACAGAAGTCTGTATCCTCTAAACGTATGGTACCATAAAATTTGATGTTCAAAATTGATTTTTTTTGGTTAACTACCTGGCCCCCAAAACTGTAAGAAACAGCTTGTTTTCAATATCAAGATATATTGGATGTGGTAGGATAATTTATTGAAGAAGCATGCCTAATACTTTCCTGTTTCATTGTGCCTCGTATAATGCTGGGGGCATATTGATTATTTAATAAATATTCATTAACTAATTGATTTCCTTGTAATGGTTATTCACAAGTTTGCAGACTCTGAAGTTACTCTTATGCACAAGTCAAAGTTTACTTAAGGATATGTTGCATTTCATATGAGTACTCAACTTTTTCTAGAGAAGTTTATTTTATTCTCCTTTTCCCTCTAGCCTCCTTTTTGTTTGATTTTTTTTTCTTTATGTGACACTCTTACTAATTTTACTGGCAACATTCCAGACCTCTTGGGAAAAGTTCAAATTCAAGTAAGTCCT
>SJYX01011082.1:178529-204052 GCA_006410675.1 Oreotragus oreotragus | reverse complement strand
TTTCTCAAGAGGCAGGTTAGGTGGTCTGGTATTCCCATCTCTTTCAGAATTTTCCACAGTTTATTGTGATCCACACAGTCAAAGGCTTTGGCATAGTCAATAAAGCAGAAATAGATGTTTTTCTGGAACTCTCTTGCTTTTTCCATGATCCAGCAGATGTTGGCAATTTGATCTCTGGTTCTTCTGCCTTTTGTAAAACCAGGTTGAACATCTGGAAGTTCAGGGTTCACGTATTGCTGAAGCCTGGCTTGGAGAATTTTGAGCATTACTTTACTAGCATGTGAGATGAGTGCATTTGTAAATACTAAAATGCAAATGTGTGAAGTCTATAGAATTTGCTGTCTCTTTAAGCCTTGTTACTAATGCATCTAGGGCATTCATCAATTCACAGGTATGAAAATGGAATAAGATAAAATAGTTGTATAATTACTTCCTACATAATAATCTCAGGGATAGACTCTGTGTTTTCCTTAGGAGAAGTATTCCTGAGGACTGGGATGAGTCAAAGAATTAAAAAGCATTTTTGTAGAAGTCAGTGGAAGCCAAGACAAGATGATGGATCCAAGAAGGGCATGCAGGATGGAAAGGTCAGTCCTCCGTGTGCTGCAGTGCCATCAGTCAAGCAGGAAAGGACCTCAGCGGTTGTTTGAGGCAGCTGACTCCTTGACCTAATGATGATACGGAGTTTCAGAGACATTAACTGAGCTCTCAAACCATGAATTTAAGAATGAGTGTCACAGAGCATTTATGCACATATGGAATTCAATCTTGACTCTGTTGTGATTTAACTTTGTGACCCTCATTATGATTACCTGGGTCCTCATCCCGAAAACTGAGAAAACCACAGCTGAATGGGTTAATTACACAAGAAGAGTTGCATTAAAGCGTTATGGCAGCCCTTGGTACATAATAAGCACTAAGCTGCTTCTGTTTTTATCTTTTCATTCAACAAATGTTTATTGAGATCATGTTTCAGATATCATATTTGTTGACCCTTAAGTTAGATGTAAAAAGCATCATACATGCTTCTGCTGTTATCATAGAGTGAATAAAACACTTGGGGAAATAAAACCTAGGCAGTTGAAATATGAAAAAAAAAAAAGGCAATCAGAGCTATAAGATGATGTATTATTAAGAACCGAATGAGTGAGAAGTGCAGATGGAGGAGAGGAAGTGAGAGAAATGCTGTCAGAAGGGCTTCATGAATAGGGAGGGGTTGAGTCTGGTGGGCAGGATGTTTGGGAGAGAGAGTTTTCCTGTGTGGACATTTCTCTCCGTGTCTAAGCTCTGGAAGACAAGAGGACAGATGGTGAACACTTCACTGCAAGCGTCGTCCATCCCGACCACGGCCAGCACTTCCCATCTCCAGCAGTGGCTTCCCTGTTCTCTAGCCTCTTCCCAAGCAGATCTGGGGGAGCCAAGGAGAAAAGGGAGAGAGGAATGGCAAGGTCCCCTGAGAAGTAGCCTCGGCAGCACGGATAATTCAGAATGAAGAGGTCTTATCTGCAAGCCTTTTCCAGATCATTTTAGGGAGATCTCAGAAAGACAGATTGCCCCAGAGATGCCATCATGCACCACATTTTGAACTCTGAGATCTAGTAGCTGAGGAAGCTAATTTAGGCACCTGCACTGCTGGCATAAATCTGTGTTGGAAATTAATGTTTCCATCTTCCTCTTTTCAGGAGAGCTTCAAAACACATAGAAAACTTTGGTCCAGGATGCCAAAATCCTTTATTAATAATGTAGGAAGGGTGTTAGCTAGCCCATAAAAGATTTTCTGTACATTTTACAGCCAAAGGGCATATAGCCCAGCACAGAATTTTCAGCTTTAATAGCTCTTTCTCTGTTCTTTCTTCCAAAATACTCAGTTATGTAAGGTTATGATAGTTAATAATTGATGAATAGTGATGATGATGTTGCTTTCTGTTTGTCTGATATTTTATATTTTCCAAATTTATATTATCTAAATTCCTCTCCTCATACATCTAAAATTTAGGCAAAAGAGCTAATCCTTCTTCCATGTTTTGTGAATGAGGTTATATGAAGATTGGTGGTCCATTACTTGTTTAAGATCATTTAAGATCGTTCTGTAAAAAAAAATCCACATTTTNTTCTGTTTGTCTGATATTTTATATTTTCCAAATTTATATTATCTAAATTCCTCTCCTCATACATCTAAAATTTAGGCAAAAGAGCTAATCCTTCTTCCATGTTTTGTGAATGAGGTTATATGAAGATTGGTGGTCCATTACTTGTTTAAGATCATTTAAGATCGTTCTGTAAAAAAAAATCCACATTTTCTGACTTTTAATCCATTTACTCAATAGTTATTTCTGACACCTTTTAAATGCAAAGGGCCAAATACTAACAAAATGAAACAAAAGCACAAGGGCCTCCCTCTGGTTTTGTTGTCCAAAAGTACACATACTTAAAAATGGCATCTACTGTACAAACCTGAGTTTCTAATAGCGTTTTCCAACAAAAGAAATAAGTGTTCCTTGGAGAAATGACTGATTCTAAGACTTAGGCTGGAAATATGTAAGATGAGCCTAGAGCTTTTTATAGTGTCAGAAAGTTCTTTTTTTAAAAAAGAAAAGAAAATGAAAAACGTCTATTGATGGAAAATATCAAAGGGACACAAGAGCTAATGGAAGGCGGTCAATGTCCAACACTGGAACAATTTGAATAACACAATAAATTGAGTAATTTAGAATTATAAGTCAAAATGTAAAGTACATATCCATGGGTCTATATGACAATAAATTACTAAATAAGTACATGATGAAAAACGTCTATTGATGGAAAATATCAAAGGGACACAAGAGCTAATGGAAGGCGGTCAATGTCCAACACTGGAACAATTTGAATAACACAATAAATTGAGTAATTTAGAATTATAAGTCAAAATGTAAAGTACATATCCATGGGTCTATATGACAATAAATTACTAAATAAGTACATGGACAAGAAACAAATCTCATGCATAAGAGTTCTGAATACTTTATATATAGATAACCCACCCTCAGAGAAACGGTGTGTAATCTCTGTTCTTCGCAGTGTAAGCTGTGCACAGTGATTTCCTTTCAAAGATCATAGAATGTCAGGGGGAAGGGCAAAGTAACTAGTTTGTCTGATATTTTATATTTTCCAAATTTATATTATCTAAATTCCTCTCCTCATACATCTAAAATTTGGGCAAAAGAGCTAATCCTTCTTCCATGTTTTGTGAATGAGGTTATATGAAGATAGGTGGTCCATTACTTGTTTAAGATCATTTAGTCATTACTCGTTCTGTAAAAAAAAAAATCCACATTTTCTGACTTTTAATCCATTTACTCAATAGTTATTTCTGACACCTTTTAAAAGCAAAGGGCCAAATACTAACAAAATGAAACAAAAGCACAAGGGCATCCCTCTGGTTTCGTTGTCCAAAAGTACACATACTTAAAAATGACATCTACTGTACAAACCTGAGTTTCTAATAGCGTTTTCCAACAAAAGAAATGTGTTCCTTGGAGAAATGACTGATTCTAAGACTTAGGCTGGAAATATGTAAGATGAGCCTAGAGCTTTTTATAGTGTCAGAAAGTTCTTTTTTTAAAAAAGAAAAGAAAGTGAAAAACGTCTATTGATGGAAAATATCAAAGGGACACAAGAGCTAATGGAAGGCGGTCAATGTCCAACACTGGAACAATTTGAATAACACAATAAATTGAGTAATTTAGAATTATAAGTCAAAATGTAAAGTACATAAAGTCCATGGGTCTATATGACTATAAATAAATTACTAAATAAATACATGGACAAGAGACAAATCTCATGCAGAAGAGTTCTGAATACTTTATATATAGATAACCCACCCTCAGAGAAACGGTGTGTAATCTCTGTTCTTCACAGTGTAAGCTGTGCACAGTGATTTCCTTTCAAAGATCATAGAATGTCAGGGGGAAGGGCAAAGTAACTTTAAAGGAGGGACTTAACAGGCGATCAGGGTCATTATCGTCAATGACAAACCATGGTAAGAATGTTTCCCTGGAGGATGTGATGACAAAGACTCTTCACTTCCATGAGCTTGCTTTCCCAAACCCAGTGTAAACATGGTTAGACAAACCCCAATTGAGGAACATTCTGCAGCATACTTGACCAGTCCTCCTCAAACTATCAAGATCATTAAAATAAGGACAATCTGAGGAACTGTTGGGGCCAAGATAAGGGTATGGAGACCTGATGATGAAATGTAATATTCTGTCCTTTGTGGGATCTTGGAACAGAAAAAGGACTTTAGGTAAAAACTGAAGAAATCTGAATGATGTCTCAGCTCTGGTTAATAATAATACATCAGTAGTGACTCGTTCATTATAGTAAATGTGCCATATAATACTGGGTTGGCAAAAAAGTTCATTTGAGTTTTTCTGTAGCATCGTTCAGAAAACCCTGAATGAACTTTTTGACCAACTCAGTATGTTACTACTGATAAGGGAAGCTTGGTATGGGATATATAGCAACTTTCTGTACCATCTTCACAATTTTTCTGTAAATTTGCTTTAAAAAGAATCCTATTGTGTCAAAGTGGAATACCCAGCAGAGTACTTAATCCCAGTACTCATGTCTTCCTCTGAAACAAAGATGATAGTTTCATTCTTATGTGGTTATTCTGAGATTATAGGTGATGCTTCTATAACCCTTATTATCCCTATAGTTTTGTGCATATTTTGAAATGCAAATCACTAGGCTCTACATGGCACCATCTGAATTAGAGTCCTGAACAGACAAAGTACTTAATCCCAGTACTCACGTCTTCCTCTGAAACAAAGATGATAGTTTCATTCTTATGTGGTTATTCTGAGATTATAGGTGATGCTTCTATAACCCTTATTATCCCTACAGTTTTGTGCATATTTTGAAATGCAAATCACTAGGCTCTACATGGCACCATCTGAATTAGAGTCCTGAACAGACAGATGAGACTGGAAAATAGTGTTATCACACATTCCAGGTGATACTAATGCACACAGAAGTTTGAAAGCTACTGTATTTTGCTGTAGCTTCCCTTAAAAATTAACCATGGTAGCTCTCTATTTACTGAGCCAGTCTTTGGGCTCAGAGTGTGATTTTGAGTCAGGTGTACTAGAACTTTCTAAATGGGAAAAGATGCCCCACCTGCCTGTGCTTTAGTTTCCTCATCTGTAAAGTCAGAGAATACCACCTAATTTGGAGAGTATTTATGACAGTATTTGAGAAAATGCATGTAAATTATTCAGCATATTCCATGACATGCACTAAGTAAAAGGTTACTAGCAAGTCTGTTGGAGAAGACAATGGCACCCCACTCCAGTACTCTTGCCTGAAAGATCCCATGGACAGAGGAGCCTGGTAGGCTACAGTCCATGGGGTCGCAAAGAGTTGGACATGACTGAGTGGCTTCACTTTCACTTTTCACTTTCAGGCATTGGAGAAGGAAATGGCAGCCCACTCCGGTGTTCTTGCCTTGAGAATCCCAGGGATGGGGGAGCCTGGTGGGCCACCATCTATGGGGTCGTACAGAGTTGGACAAGACTGAAAAGACACAGCAGCAGCAGCAAGTCTATACTAGTATTATGTGAGTCTGGATTAAGTAAGTGTACATAATCTAGATCATACCTCATTGTAACTGATGCTCCCCACTCTGTAAAACGGGCCTTCTGCGTTATGCACTGTATTTTTAGAAGTGCACTGGGGGGAGAGTCATCAGCGAGTCGGCCTGCTGTGCACCACCGTGCATCTGACAGTCCGGTGTGCCTGCTGGACTTCTCCGTGTCTTGCTGTGTTTTCTCTCCTGCCGGGCATCCTGTCTCCTCTCTCCAGTGGCCACTGTGCTTTGTGTAAAGCCATCCAAACTCCAGAACCTTTCTGAGTGTCATGTGTAGCGTCAGAGTATCTCTACAGTCTCCCGTTCTCTATTAAACTTGATCAAGCTGCTTGAGTCTTTTGTTTCCCAAAACCATTTCAGACAATGATTCTTCTAATGTAACTTTTCTCTACATATGATTCAGGTTGAGTTGAAGGGCTGATTTGGGGACAGAGGTCCCACGTCTTATCTCCCTGTAGGTTTAACCTTTCTGTCTCCAGGACACCAGTGGAACTTCTTCTTTGAGTGGTATTTAAATCTCTGCTATAAGTGAGCTACTCCAAAAGTCTGCACTTTCAGACGATTATACCATGGATAGTCTCAGTGAGGCTGAGGCATGTATAAAGTGCAAAAATGTAGAATAATAATGACTGCCAGTTTTATGAGACTCTGTGGTTTAAAGTGATATAACAGGTGTTGTGCATGAAATATTTATTACTCACCTGTTTTCTTATTTAATAAAGGGATATTTTTCATTCTGATCAGTGGTATGCCAGCTAAAAGACTGTTTCTCCGACTCCCTTGCAGCTAGGAATGTATATATGGCATAGTTCTGGGGGACTGGTGTAAAATGAAGAGACTTCTTGGAATTTCAGAGAAAGTTTGCTCTCCTGACCTCAGAACCAACCTCTTCCTCTTTGCTGCTTTCTCCTTTCTTTCTGGAAAGTGGCATTGAGGCCCCAAGCCGTAGCCATTGTGCATTATGTCACCTGTTACAGACAATGAGAAGGAAATGAGAAGGAATTTGAGTTCACGATGACTTTCTTGAGCAGCAATGCCTTCTTGGGACTTGCTCCTTTTAAGATTTCCTGTTAATGTAAGAAAAAGTGCTGCTCCTTGGTTTTTTTTTTTTTTTNATAGCCATTGTGCATTATGTCACCTGTTACAGACAATGAGAAGGAAATGAGAAGGAATTTGAGTTCACGATGACTTTCTTGAGCAGCAATGCCTTCTTGGGACTTGCTCCTTTTAAGATTTCCTGTTAATGTAAGAAAAAGTGCTGCTCCTTGGTTTTTTTTTTTTTTTAATTTATTGCAGTATTTTTCATTTATTTATTGTTGTTCAGTCACTCAGTCATGTCCACCTCTTGCTGTGATTCCCTGGTCTGTAGCCCACCAGATTCCTATGTCCATGGGATTTCCCAGGCAAGAATACTAGAGTAGGTTTCCATTTCCTTCTCCGTGGGATCTTCGTGACCCAGGGATTAAACCCATTGTCTTAATTCTGCTAAACAGCAAAGTGATTCAATTATATATATGGCCATATATATATGGCCATATATATATATATATATGGCCATATATATATATATATATATGGCCATATATACATTGTATTTATGTGTGTATATTCTTTTTCACATTCTTTTCCCATTATGCTTTATTATAGGATATTAAATATAGTTCCATGTGCTATACAGTAGGGTCTATTTGGTTTGAAATCATTGTAATGGAGTTTTCATCCCTTGCAGCCACAATCAGTCCTAACTGATGTTCATTCCTGTATCAAATTATTTACTCTCACAGTAAAATAATGAGAGAGGACCTAATAGTATGCCCTTTTACATGTGGAAAAAGTGAAATGCCATGATCTTAGCTAATTTTCTTATGGCTCCATGGCAGTAAATTGCAGACCTATGATTAAAGTCCTGGCTGTGAAACACACATTCTTGAATTCATGCTATGATTCTTAGATAAATAGTGCTTGCATACTCAGTCACGCAGTCATGTCTGACTCTACAACCCCACAGACTACAGCCCACCAGGCTCCTCTGTCTGGGATTTCCTAGGCAAGAATACTGAAGTGGGCTGCCATTTCCTCCTCAAAGGGCTCTTCCAGACCTTAGGATCAAACCCGTGTCTCCTGCATCTCCTACACTGGCACGTGATTATTTACCACTGAGTCACCTGGGAATCCCAGATAAACAGTAGATGTTATCATCACTATGTTATTATTTTTATAATACTAATTTCTCCTCTCCAAATGGATGGTATTTTCCTATGAGCCATTTATTATTTAGACTCTTCTAGATTATTGAGTATCTAAATAAAAACTCAATTTTCTGTTAATCGTTTTCAAATGTCACAGTTTTCACTAACAAGTTATAAGACAGCTTCATGCACTTTAATTTCCTCTGAAAAGAAATCCACTGCCACCTTTATAAAACAATAACATTCCAAATACAGCTTTTGAATGCTAATGCCCTACCTTAACAACTGGGCTAAGCTCTGTGATTCACATGTGTTGCAATTTCTCTCCCATTGTAGTGTAAGGGCATTTCACATAGTTTTGATATATCGTATAAATTAGACCAACAAAGTGCTGTGCTATGTCTTCATTAAAATAGGAGACGGTAATAATGCAACCATGGAGCGTGGTCTTGCAGCCTTTGAATTATGAACATTCAATAGTGTCTCCTTACTTGTGCTTAAGTTGGCATTTGTGAGCAGCATATAATCAATTAATCAATAACCCAATTTTCTGTTAAAGAGATGATGCATCATTAAAAAAAAACAAAAACGGGGACCATTATATGATTTTATGAAAAAGAGCCTTATCAGCAAGGAAACTTATTTGAAAAACACTGAAAGCCTTTATTTGGGAATGATAATTTTGCTTAACTAAGCAAAAGCAAAATTGGATACAAATGTTCAGTTTGTGAACCATTTTATTATTTTGCTGTGGCTAGGAAGAAAAGCATCCATTTGGAATTGCTAGGAAGAATGCATTATTTTCACTCATGATTAGATATGGGTAAGTGGATTCATCTATGAAATGCAGAGTGAAAATAAACTAATCCTAAAAGTTGAAAATTTAAAACTGATTGATTTTGTTCTGTTTCTTACAAGTGGTGAATAATATACACAGTTGCCCAATTTATCTCATGTAAGGTTACAGCAACACAAAGTATTGCTAATTGCATGACAGGCTGACAGCCGTGTAGAGATGACAGCCTGGCCCTTGCAAAATTTTATGGGTATTTATATCCTTATCTTTATTATAATTCCTGCCTAAAAAGACATCTATGCTTATTGTGAAAATTCAGCTATTGTGGGAATATTTGAGTCAGAAAGAGGAAACTTCCTCATAATCCCATCCTTTTGGAATACACCACTGTTCATTCATTTTGCTTGGTCTTTTTATTTTTCTACCTGCCACACAATTACTGTGAAACTTGAGGAAAGTTATGTTTCTTTTTGCCGCACATTAAAATATTGAGTTCTGTTGAAATATAGGTAAGTAGGTAAATCTGAAAACAACAATGAAACAAACCCTCATTTACTTTATCATTCAGAGAATGAAAGACATGATCCAGATGAAAATGATCTCCACACACAGAGCACCTTTCATCAGACTTAGCTCTTGACCAGTTGTGGCTGTCTTTTTGCACAGAGGAAGATAATTATCTCCAAGGCCTCGGAAGTGCCCAACTATCCTCTAATACCCTTCTTCTCAGAGTGTGGCCTCTTGGCCCACAGCATCGGCATCACATAGGAGCTTGTTAGAAATGCAGAAACTCAGCCTTCATCCCAGACCTGCTGATTCGGAATCTACGTTTTCACAAAATACCCCCTGGTGATGTGTGTGCTAGTCAGAGTTCTAGAAGTTCTAATTTTGGCATCCACCCTACTCAGATCACTACCATATTCTAAGTGTGTGATTGCTCATGAATTAGCAGTGTTGTTTGAGAAACAGCCAGTGCTACTGCGGCTCTTTCATGTGACTTCCAAATCTGCACAAAGTGGTACTGAATGTTGTACTCATTAATCAGTGTCAAGTTCAGAAAAACTGTCTGAAGGCTGCCTTACTTCCAGCCTCTCCATTGACGTCACCCCACAAGCTTCCCACTTACTCCTCTAAAGTTCCAATGCACTCAAGCCCACAGTGCCTTGAAGAATTTTGCTTCCCATTCCCCTGTTTTTTTTTTTTTGTTTGTTTGTTTGTTTTTTTACTAATCATGGGCAGCTTGGTGTTAGTCTGCTAATGTATACAAAGACTCTCTGCAGTGAGACCATTAGCTGCATAAGGAAGAAGATGAATATTTTTTTCTGTATTCTCTCAGTTAGTGCTTAATTATGATGTAATAGTGAAGAAAGCATGAATGACTGATGCTCTTTCCTGGGACTGTGTGTGTGTGTGCGTGCGTGCACGTGTGTGTGCTAAGTTGCTTCATTTCTGTCTAAGTCTTTGCAGTATTCTCCAGGCGAGAATACTGGAGTGGTTTGCCAGGCCCTCTTCCAGGGGATCTTCCTGACCTCGGGGTTGAACCTGCCCCTCTTATGTCTCCTGCATTGTCAGGCATGTCTTTACCGCTGGTGCCACCTGGGAAGCCCTGGGAGTGTACACGGAAGTAAAAGTAGGTTGGACTTTTCTGCTGTGATAACTTCACAATAAACTGTATTATGCCGAAGATTCCGTCAGCTCTCAGCAGGCAGGAAAGCAAAGGCAGTGCTAGTTTCTTTCTTATGTCTCCTCATGGTCATGGTACCGTTAAATCTTCAGTGTCTCTAATTTGTATCAAATAGATCTTCAAATATCAGATTTCTTAATACATAGGCAGTCATTGGCCTCTTCCATGATACCTCATCTTTGTCTTGTTGAAAGTTAGCATTCCAGGGACCAATCAGAATTAAACTGAAAACATCCAGTCTGAATAACTTGATGGTGAGAGATGATGAGAAGTAGGTTGAGAGATGTTAGAAAGAAATCTTACTTCATTAAATTGAACTTCAACAACATATTCTGTGTATCCAAACCCCTGTTCCTTGTTCGTTCACTAAGTTACCATCACTAATCCAGCATTTAAATGGATTAGATTAGTACAAATGCTGTCTGGGGCATTATGAATGCAGTGACTTTGAAGGATAGATCATCCACAGCTTGAGAAATGTGGTTTTCAGTTGGCACTTGGATATCTACTTTTCAGGTGGTCTTGAAGCTCTTTCCTGTAGTGAAATCTATGGGCAACATGAGGTTAACAAAATTTTATCTCTGGTTTGTTGGGGACATATTGGGGAGGAGGGGAAATTATATCTCACCTTCTGTCATCTCACTGACTTGTCCTGTAAAGATGAAGAATATCAAGGAGTAAAACTTGAAGGCACTGAATTTTCTTTTTAATGAATCAAAGCTGAGCTTCCTATAAATAATGCATTTTGGGGTATTTTTCATGGACTTGTCCACCTTCTAGAAGTTTCAGGCTTTGAATTCCTCTAAGCTTGTGATGTGTGGTGTGACTATTCTGTGACAGCATTGCTTTCTTTCCATGAACAATGTAATTAAACTCTTGATTGAATGAAGAAACATGCCCTTGGCTGTGTATGGCATTTTGATTTTGAAAGCCTTCTCCTGGCTGGAGCAAATCACTTTCAGGCTGGAAAGGTCAAGTGGCATCTCAAAAGCTGGGACCATTAGACCCAGCCTCTGAGTAACTTTTTCCAGAGATGGTCACCCCATTTGTAAAAGCCTGGCCATTCTTGAGAATGGGTGAATGATGGTGATTAGTTGTGTTAACTCCATTTATCCAATCACTTCTGATTTCTGTGGATCCACATTTGGTGGTCATCTCTCCTACCAGGAGCAGGCAAGTCATTGACCTTGATCAATGGTTAATTTCTTTCTCGAATTTGTGCCAGGATCTCACATATCATATCTCTGTACACCCTCATTTAAAGCATTGGCTGGTTATCTCATTAAAAATATTATTAAGGGCACTGGTAGAAGGTTCCAGTTTACACTGAGTAAGCTTTCATAGAGTCCTCAGATGGGGGTGAGGGAGGGTACATTTAAATGATTTTAGTCCTCAGTCTTCCTATTTCCTCTAACCGTCTAACAATCTATGGTTGAACTGGACTGCAAGGAGATCCAACCAGTCCATTCTGAAGGAGATCAGCCCTGGGATTTCTTTGGAAGGAATGATGCTAAAGCTGAAACTCCAGTACTTTGGCCACCTCATGCGAAGAGTTGACTCATTGGAAAAGACTGTGATGCTGGGAGGGATTGGGGACAGGAGAAGAAGGGGACAACAGAGGATGAGATGGCTGGATGGCATCACGGACTCGATGGACATGAGTCTGAGTGAACTCTGGGAGTTGGTAATGAACAGGGAGGCCTGGCGTGCTGCGATTCATGGGGTCGCAAAGAGTCGGACACGACTGAGCGACTGAACTGAACTGAACTGACCCCACAACCTAAGAGTATTAGAACCTAAAAGGAAAATGGAATTTCATAATTTTTTTCAAAATTTGTGGGAGAAAATCTGAGTCTTCTCTTGTGATACCTGGTATGGCCATGCTTGGAAGTAGAAACAGAATCTAACCAAAATTTTCTTTGTCTGTTTAGCTCCTGGTGTTAAAAAGGAGCATTGACTTGCCTAGGTTCCTTTTTGGATGCTTCTCTGGGATTTCATTTGCTGGTTTATGGTCCAATAGGAGACTCAGAGCTCATCATAAAGTCTGCATTCAGACCAGGTTCTGCTCAGACTGATTAATGGAATTATGTAATCGATTGCTTCTGTTTCTATTTCTAGGCCTCCTATATTTTGAGAAGAGAACATGGAAGTGGCAATCAGGTTCACAAGGGCACCCTTCAGAGTCCCTCATTTCTCCTTTCTCTTAGATGGCACAGCTCATAAAGAATACAGCACATTTTCCTTCCTTGAAAGATTCTTGGCTTTTTTTTTTTTTTTTTTTAATACAAAACTCCCTTGACCATTCAAGCGGTGTCTTCTTTGACTCAGAATAATGTATCACCAGGAATATTTGGCACGCAAAGATGCAATTCAAAGGAAGTTCTAGAGCAAAGGATGTGGTAGCCCTTGGAAAGCCATGGGCAAAAGAAGGAAGATTAGGTTCTACCAGTGGAATAAACAAATTATTTAAATTATTTAGTGTTCAGCCAGCAGCTACCAATATGTGTGTTCAGATTTCTAAAAATTAAAATATTTTTTCACTGGTAAATATTTACCGCCCAGGACCTTCCAAAATGTCCTGTCCCCTCTGTTCTGATTGGCCAGTCAATTCCCAGAAAGTCTTGCTTCTAAGATACTAGGATTAGCTTTTTCCCTAATCACTTTGGAAAGCCAGATGAACCTTCACCAGCCCCTGGGTCACCTTGGTACCTCCAGCCTGCCAGCTAAACTGCTCAGCATGGCTCCCTGAATGCTGACCTTGCAGTAACGCTGGACTCCTCGAAATTGTGATACCCACATAGGTTGGTATTCCCTGAATGGCTGTCGCATGGATGTCAGTGAGAGCTTCAGCTCTGACAGCAGATGAGGCCAGTTGGAGGGCTGAGTCTCAGCTGTTTTTGGTTAATTTTTTGATACTATGCATCCTTTGACTTAATTACCTTTGTTGTGTGGACACAGTCTTGACTGATCTTGTGACCTTAGGGATGTTCATAGAATAAGCTACATTACACACAGTGATGTCTATAATGGCTTTTTAAAACACTTATTATTTTTATCTCTTTTGCCATTGAAACAGTGTTCAGTGAATAAAGCTTTAAAAAAGATGAATGGGAAAAAATATAAATCACTCATGACTCAGAGAATTATTGTAGGCATTTTGGTATTTTATATATGTATGAAAAATAAATGAATAATCTCATATATACTTGTATAGCTTTTAAAGTATTTAACAATCTATTGTGAACACAGTTTCAAGATTTGTAAGAGTTGAGTGGGAACTTTAAAGTCAACTAGTTTATCCTGGCCAAGGGGAAAAAAAAATCCCTTTACATGACATCCTTCTTAAATATTTTCCAGCTTTCTTCTTGGTATCTCAAATGACATGGGCCCATGGCTTATTATTCCTCTCCCTTCACCTTTAGATCATTAACTATTCTGGAAAGTTCTATTTTACTCTTGATCTAAAATCTTCTTTCCCATTCTTTACCCATAGATTTTGGTTTTTCCCTTCTTAGCATACACAAAAGGGTGGAAGCGGCACAGAATTATAAGCAAAGAGTATGACTTTGTTGTAGTAAAGCATTATTTACTGAAAGAGTCCTGATTTAGCCTGTGGGGCTTAGTTTTCTGACTGCTCTTCAAGGCTCTCGATCTCTCAGTCTCAGGCAATAATGTGGAACTTAAGGTATCACTTCATTGAATAGCTCTGCTTGGAACAGAAGTGAAGTGAAGTCGCTCAGTCGTGTCCGACTCTTTGCGACCCATGGACTGTAGCCTACTAGGCTCTTCTGTCCATGGGATTTTCCAGGCAATAGTCCTGGAGTGGATTGCTACCTACAAACCTTTGCATGGCTTACATTTTGTACATTATCACACCTTTTGTAGTGTCCATAATTTGTGGTTGTGTGGGGGCAGAAGGGAGAGATTTTGACCTGTGATTAATCTGCATTTGACTTGCGGTTTTTCCACCTCTTAAACTTTTCGTTACCATATTGCTGTTAATGATAAGGTAATGGGTTCTCCTTCTTGAAGGGTACCGGGAGATATCTCTCATCTCATCCCCTCTGGAGGCTTATCCTGTATCCCTATCACCCTGTGGTCCTGTTATTCACTCGTCTCTTCTGAGCAGAGCCAGTCTGCTTTTTTTGCTGGCTCCATCCCCGTGGTGCTGGCTCAATCTTGGGCTGGCTTAGCAAATCCAGAGCCTAAGTCTGGCTGCTTCTCCCGGCTCACAGGGGCCCTCTCTAGTGACCGTGGATCAGGTATGGCGAATCTGAGGCCCTCTGAATGCAAACCAGTGAGAAGTTTGCACTGAGGGAAAGAACTGATGTTGGTTGTCCACAGAAGCGCGGCGTGGGACGGTGTAATGTGGGCTCTAAAGCCCTAAGCCCTGTGAGGAGGCCCTCCCTGCTGCTCGGAGCCACAGAGGTGTTGATCAGACAGGCTTTGTTCCTGCCTCCCTTTCCTTTGGAGAGGTTGTTACCGTCCAGATGATGGACATCTGTGAACTTGCTAATAAGTGAGTGGGCTGTGGCAGTTTGGGCATCTTTGCAGTTCCCAGTCCGTTTTTACTCTGAAAGACCCTGCTGTTTGAGGTTGAGTTTAATCTGCTCCTGACTGGAGGCGGAGTAAAGGAATCTATGACAACTTATGATGCTGCACCCCCTGTGGCTAGTTTAAAATATATGTACATTATATATATATATATATATAATATAAATATATTTTATTTAAATATGTCCTACGTGCATGCATGCTCAGTCACTCAGTTGTGTCCAACTCTTTGCAACTCCATGGACTGTTGACTGCCAGGTTCCTCTGTCTGTGGGATTTTTCCAGGCAAGAATACTGGAGTGGGTTGCCATTTCCTCCTCCAGGGATCTTCCCAGCTCAGGGATTGGATCTGCATCTCCTGCACTGGCAGGTGAAGTCTTTACCATTCAGCCACCTGGGAATCCCGTACATATGTTGTGTATCATATATAAATGATATATAAAAAATATATACCTTGAAGGAGTAGTCATGAGGTACAATCTATTTTGTTTCTAAAATCATGTGTCTTGAATTGTTTGTCCCTATTGTTCTGCTCTGTGTGGACATGCCTTTTATACTATAGGGCCCATGTTTTATTACACTCCCTTTCAAGTGGGTTAGTCATAGTTTTGGGGGCTGGAGGCCATTGGGACGTATGGATAGAGGGAAAGAAGACAAACTGACTTTTGATCTCGAAGCCCTTCCTTCTGTGCTCTCCACCCTGAGAAGAAGGGATAGTTTTAGTCTGTCTGTCTTTAGTTCTCTCTGTGTCATTTTGTAGGAAGTGTTGTTCTGTGGCACTTCAGTGCCTCACAAGAAGACTGAGAGAGTGCTATATTATCTAATCAGAGTCTCTGAGACTTACATGTGGCCTCTGCCCAGTGTTGGCAAATAACTTCTTTCCACTGTTTCGGATATGGTGGACTGGGTTGCTGAAGAATATCTAACCACTGTGTTATACATCTAAAACAAATGTAATGTTGTAAGTCAGCCATACTTCGATTGAAAAAAAAAAAGGAATTAACCCCAAAGTCCTAATGCATCCCTCCACACCATGTTCTCCACCCAATATTCTGTAACAACCTATAAAGTAAAAGAGTTTGAAAGAGTATTGATATACTTATAACTGAATCATTTAGCTGTTCACCTGAAACTAACACAAGACTGTAAATCAACTATAATCCAATAAAAAATTTAAAAAGAATTAGACCACATGTAAAGTGAGGAGGGTCTTTTTCTACTATTTCCACCTGTTTATCCTTTGGAAGTTGAAGTAGAAGAAAAGCTGTAGTCTGATTCAGAATCCAGATGCCTCCCCAGACTTGTACATTGTGTTGCAGACATTGTAACCTACAAAAAGATGACACTGTTAGTTCTGCTCATATTGAAAGATAGACAAGAGAGGCAGGTAAAATAGTATTTGGAAAGTGCCCAGACAAGTGGACATTGTCATTCAGGTGCAAGTTAATTATTGTTGTCATTGTTGATGGACTTTCTTCGTGACTCAGATGGTGAAGAATCTGCCTCCAGTTCAGGAGTCCTAGATTCGATCCCTTGGTTGGGAAGATCCCCTGGAAAAGGGAATGGCTACCCACTCCAGTATTCTTGACTGGAAAATCCCATGGACAGAGGAGCCTGGTGGGCTAAAGTCTATGGGTTGCAAAACTGTCCTGGTGCAAAGGATCTGGTTCAAGACCCAGTTGTAAATGTATTTCTGACTGTTGGTTTGTCATCACTGAGGTTGAGAATGACAAGGCTTTCCCTTAAGGTTACAAAGGCAATTCACGCAGTTTCTTGGCATGGAAAACTGAGATGGAAATGCTTTGCCCTATTTAGAATGAATCTTTTGATCCCGATGGGGAGCGTTCCTTCTCGCGTGAGAACTCTGAAAGGATGTCAAGTGCTTTCTGATTCCCTGCGATCCCTGCCTCTGTTCTTTGTTTAGTTCTGTTTTGTTAGCTTTGCAAATGGGCTGTTATTCTTCAGCTTAGGTTTTCCTAGGAAGTGTTCTATAGTTGGATTTTTCTCTTAGAAACTGCTGTGTGAAGCGGCAGTATCAGACAGAGATAATGGAATATACAATGTCCTCCAGAATTTTTTAGAAAGA
This sequence comes from Oreotragus oreotragus, assembly GCA_006410675.1. NCBI lineage: Eukaryota > Metazoa > Chordata > Mammalia > Artiodactyla > Bovidae > Oreotragus > Oreotragus oreotragus. Next base: position 187,114 of record SJYX01011082.1, on the reverse strand, counting down.
GGAGTTCAGAAGTCAATGGCACATTTTACCTCAAATGTGAACTCCGTTACCAACAGAAGTCTTCATCAGACGGTTGTCCACCTTCTCCCTGAATGCCATCTCGCTAGGTTCCTCGAGAAAACATCGGCAGTGTTGGAAGGACCATATTGTTGATGACTTACAGATATTTCATCTGACATGTCTTTCATCTGTCATGTCTTGAAACTGGCATTTTAACTTGTGAATGTCTTATGTCCCCAGCATTTAGCACAAGGCCCAGTGCTAAGTAGTTTGTACATATTTGCTTGTATGAATAAAAGTATGAATGAGTAGAATTGGCAAAATGCCAAAGTAAGAATAGTGCTGCTGCCTCTAGATCAAAGGTATTCAAAAAGCGCTACTTACATTGTGTGGCTTTTACTAAATACTCCAAAAATCTATTTTGTGAAATCTGTTTTGAGAAAGAGCCTGGGACATCTCTTAAAATGTACTCTAATTTTTTTTTTTTTCTTTTAAGTGAGAAATGTTGTTGGTTGATGGATGCTAAGTGCTTTGAGGAGGAAGAGTACTCTTTTTAATTGCTAATGGTTTCAGTTGCTGGCTGTTTCACGTTCTTAAATTCTAGACATTGTTCAGCAGGCCAGGGAAGATGGCTTTCTAACTGACCCCTCTTCCTTCTCCTGCTTCTCTTTGGGCGAGTACAGAGATGTATGGCATTCACCATTTCTCAAGGCTCTCCCTGTGCACTGAGGGATGACTGAATATCCTTTGGACCTTCAGAGTTGATAGCAGTCACTACACACTGAGCTTAGACCTATTGATTAGCAGCTAATTATATGGTGTTCCATATAGTTTATTCTATGGTAGTGAGCCTGAATGTATGCTTGTGTGCATATAGTTTTGCATGCAGCAGAACTTTTGGGCATTTATTAACATGAGTGTAATTGCTCAGTGATTAGTTATGAATACAGGTGCACATTAATATGAATATGCGTATTTCATCCACCCCCTTCCTATCCCCAGTTCTCATCCCTTGGTTTAGACATCAAAGTGCTTTGACAATACAGAACCAGAAAATCAGTGTGGCTGTTGCATGTGCACTGCATTTAATTTATATCGTTCGTGGCAGCGGTGGGATCACTTAGAGGATGGAATGACAAAGAGCTGAGATGATTAGAAGAAACAGCCATCGGGAACAATGTGTTTGTATGGAAAATGCAGCCCATTTTCCTAAAAACTTGTGCTTGACACCATCATGGAGTTAGGGACATAGGAACCTCTGTTCACACACTGAGTTTGATTGTGTTGACAATACACCTGTGGCTTATAATCAATGACCTAGCTCTGCAGCAGTGGAGGTTCCCTTTTCACACAGAGAGAGAGAGAGATACAGAATTTAAAAATGGAAACCCAGCCAGAGAAAGGGATTCATGGGAGAAGATACAGGAATCCAGGAATCAGAAGGTGGATGCAGGCAGCTTAGGGGCCAAGAATTTTTCTTTTTTCAAAACCTTCAAGTTACCCTTTCCCACCCCCTGTTGAGTATAACCTTTTACAAAAAGTCAGCTGCTGCAGTGAACTAACAATTGTATGACATCTAAAATAAATATGAGAATGTGTGATGTGGGTGTCAGGGATCCTATTTTCTGAGCTATTCTACTTTTGAGCGGGCTTTCACAAACAGAGCCTACAGGTCAGCAGGGTTTTCTTGTTTGTTTGTTTGTTTCAGCTGTGTCTTACCAACAATAGCCTAGCTTGGAGACAAACATGACTATCAGTGGGGCATGTGAGCACTACTTTTGTAGTTACGAACTTCTCCTGTGATATGTATATCGACAATTAGATTTTGCTTCACAGCTCTTTTATTCTGTGCTTTTTAAGGAAGCACACCACATTGGATTTTATCCTCTGAATAATGCCCTCAATTAGTTCCCTTCTCTAATCTTAGCTTTTACAAGTTATGTGATGCTAACACCCTGGTTACACTTTCCCTCAAACATTCTTTTCTCTCTACCCAGACGGGTGACAGGCTTTGCAATTAGGAACCAAACACCTGGGATCGATGAGGCACGTGTGTTTACATCACATTTCCTAATTTGGATCATTCATTAGAAACTTGTAGAGTTTCCAGGATAGAACTTAGGGAGAGTGAGAACCCATGTTCAAATGGACTTCTGGTTTCTAGTGAAGGTATTTATTATTGGGATTATCTTCCTTTTTCATATTGCAAGCTAAAGATTGTTGAACACTTTCCTTTAAACCCCCAGAAGCTCCTCAAGAACAGAGATCACGTTCAGTTTATTTTCTATCCTATTTAGGATGTAAGGCTATTTAGAATGGACTGGACACTTATGGCATCTTTACTTGGATAAATATAAATGCTGGATCTATTCCTGCACTTTCAGTTCGGTTCAGTCACTCAGTTGTGTCTGACTCTTTGCAACCCCATGAATTGCAGCACGCCAGGCCTCCCTGTCCATCACCAATTCCCGGAGTTCACTCAGACTCACGTCCATCGAGTCCGTGATGCCATCCAGCCATCTCATCCTGTTGTCCCCTTCTCCTCCTGCCCCCAATCCCTCCCAGCATCAGAGTCTTTTCCCATGAGTCAACTCTTCTCATGAGGTGGCCAAAGTACTGGAGTTTCAGCTTCAGCATCATTCCTTCCAAAGAAATCCCAGGGCTGATCTCCTGCACTTTAATCAGGCATTATTGATGATAGGGGCAAGACACAGGAGAGAAACTGAATATGTAAAGGGCCAGCATTAGAACAGCTCAGCTTGTTGTTATAAAACCAAGAAAAGGAAATAGTTTGCCTGTAGTGTAAACAAACACAGGACAGAAAAATGACAATAACACCACATCATCTTTCAATTAGCCTTAATTGCTTGCCTTGATTGAAGAGCCTAAGGCTGTCTTGAACTCAGGAGTCTTGACTCAGACCCAGAGCTTTGATGTGGTCTAAAAAGATGAATACATAAAGTGTCTTATTACCTGAAATGCTCATTTTATGTGGACTGTGGGCAGGTTTGTAAAAGTGTCTTATTACCTGAAATGCTCATTTTATGTGGACTGTGGGCAGGTTTATAAGAGAGATAGAAATTTAAGAGTAGGAAACTAATGTGTTTTAATCTTTTTCTTTTTCCATCCCATATTGATTTATCAGCTTATTGGGACACTGTCATTGTCTAAATGTCATGGCACCCCTGGAATTAACAATCTGATACAAGGCTGAAGGGAGAGGTTGGGGCTTTTAGCTCTACTTTATCCCCTTTGTGGATGACTTTGGACAGAAGCAAGGAGATCAAACCAGTCAATCCTAAAGGAAATTAGTCCTGAATATTCATTGGAAGGACTGATACTGAAGCTCCAATATTTTGACCACCTGATGGAAAGAACTGATTCATTGGAAAAGACCCTGATGCTGGGAAAGATTGAAGGCAGGAGGAAAAGGGGATGGCAGAAGATGAGATGGGTGGATGGTATCNAGAGGAGCCTGACAGGCTACAGTCCATGGGGTGACAAAAAGTCTGACAAGACCGAGTGACTAACATGTTTATTTCACTTTTCCATCATGAGTCTGGAAGTTTCTGCTAGAGGGCATGGTACTTCTGATACATGGTAGCAGGGCTTCTCAAATCTTTTTGGTATTATGTCTCTGTTTTTTATTAATAAATAAAAAAATTTGAAATAAGCTAAACTATAAACCATAAGCATGGAAATTGAAATGAATGCATGATCTCACAGGACACTTACAATGAGGAAGGAGAAAAGGAGAGAATATAAATACTAAAGTTATTCTTTAGCCTTCAGGGGAGAAATCTAAGTCAGGGACATTAGAGAGAAAGAGTGTATTTGATCAACCATGTCCTTTGAGTGAAAAAGATTGGGGCTCCAATATCAGATCTGTCTTCCTTTATAAAATAGGGATTAGAATGCTTCCACCTAAGATTTATAGTGAATATTAAATATATTAGGAATGTGTCTGGTATGTGGTATGTGACAATAAATGCCATAAATGCCAGTGTTCTTCTGTTCTCACTCCCTTTCTTCTTCCATCTAAGGTGGGGGTTGCAGCAGGGCAAAGCCATAAAATTCTGTAAATTAGAAATTCTTATAATTAGGATGAGCAAATTTTTAAAATAAAAAGTAGTATATATATACATATATAAACAGAGAGCATAAACTAAAATATTTTTACCTGTAAGGAATGGAAGNAGGGATTAGAATGCTTCCACCTAAGATTTATAGTGAATATTAAATATATTAGGAATGTGTCTGGTATGTGGTATGTGACAATAAATGCCATAAATGCCAGTGTTCTTCTGTTCTCACTCCCTTTCTTCTTCCATCTAAGGTGGGGGTTGCAGCAGGGCAAAGCCATAAAATTCTGTAAATTAGAAATTCTTATAATTAGGATGAGCAAATTTTTAAAATAAAAAGTAGTATATATATACATATATAAACAGAGAGGATAAACTAAAATATTTTTACCTGTAAGGAATGGAAGAAAATATAATGGAGGGAAAAGGAATGGAAACCAGGCTTCTTTGAATATCTTTGTTTATATGACTCTGAAATATTTGTAAAAATATTTTATATAATTATCAAAAAAATTAAGTTTAAAAGAAATCCCAGGACAGTGAAGAGTAAATGAAACAAAATTCATCTCACTGTGTATTCAGTTGTTGACAGAAAATAACTTTACTAAGCCTAGTAATTGTATGGTACATCCCTAGTAATATATATGATAAGCACTGTGCTATGCTAAGTTGCTCAATCGTGTCCGACTCTTTGTGACTCCATGGACTGTAGCCCACCAGGCTCCTCTGTCCTTGGGATTCTCCAGGCAAGAATACTGGAGTGGGTTGCCATGCCCTCCCCCAGGGGATCTTCCCAACCCATGGATTGAACCTAGGTCTCCTGCATTCCAGGCAGCTTCTTTACTGAGCCATCAGAGAGGGCCAATCATAAGCACAGGGGAGAACAACAACTTTTTAATAAAGAATTTTCAGGAGTCACTTGTTTACCTGAGACTGTTGTATGTGTATTGTGAGACAAAGCAAATGCATAATTATATGGCATTCTAAATCAAATTCTAGGATTCTCAGCTTAAGAAATATAAGAAGGTAAATAAAAATACTCCCAAATTTGAATTGGAAATATCAGTTGAATTCCTGACGAATTCTATTTTAAAAAATTTCCCCAGTTTTGTCCAGTATCAGTAGCTAACTCATTAGCAATGAACCATCTTCATGTCCAGATAGTGGTTTCTAAATACCATTTCCCACCAAGAAGAATTTCAGACTCTTTTAAAAAATGCCTGAATCCAAGTCTGGGGTAGGTAATGTATGAACCTAGACCATCTTGTCATATAAGAAAGAAAGTAAGGAGCCATGGTATAAATTATATATTTCTACTTATATTTATTTGGTCTTGTCCCCAGTTTCTGGCACAGATCTTTGCAATTTCCTGAATGATCAGAGTGTGTTTTGCTTTTCATATAAATTCCTTTCAATGATATCTGAGTTTATGCTAATAAGGTGATTCTTGGTGGCCCCTAAATAGAATTAAGATGGGGACTGGTTACAGAGGAATGAAGCACATGATTCGAGGGTTTGAACTTTCAGCTTCGCTTTCTTCTAAACTCCAGGGAGAGAAAGGTGGCTAGAGATCAAGTTCATTCACCAGCACCTATTGACTTAATCATGCTCAGTTAATGAAACTTAGATAGCAACTGAGAAAGAATGAGGCCCAGGAAGCTTCCAGGTTGGGAGGATGGCAAGCCCCGAGAGGGCATGGAGATTCTCCCCTCTTGCTCAGTTCATATCTGATTGTTCATTTGTATCCTTAATGACATTAGGAAACAAACAGAAATTTGAATGCTCCAGCAGGTGTGGTTCTCCAGAAAGTAGACTCTGAGACAAAGCCTAGCTGCAGGGGATTGGTTGGGGAGTAATCCTGGGATCAAAACCCACAGAGAAGGGAGAACTGCAGGGTTGGACAGAGGGAGAAGCTGGGCTCAGAAATAGTTACAGCAAAGCCTCTGCCAAGCCCACAGGGAGCACTACTGGCGATGGCCCCTCAGAGCAGGAACGAGCTGGGGCGGGCTTGTGGGCCTTTAACCCTGCATTGATCCGATTATGGGTGCTGGCAGCCCCAGGGAAATGTATGCAACTTTGAGGGAAAAGGGTAAAAAAGCTGAGTGTTGTCAGCTGGCAACACGCCAAAGCAGCAGGAGGAATAAAGCCTTTTATCCTGAAGGAAGGGCTGGGTAGCACGTTACAGTGTCCACTACAGATACTGTCTAGAGGGTTTTGTTTGTTTATTTTTGGCTGAGCTGAGCAGCATGTGGGATCTTGGTTCTCTGACCAGGGATCAAACCCATGGCCCCTGAGGTGGAAGTGTGGAGTCACCACTGGACAGCCAGGGATGTCCCCTGGCTGGAGTTTTGATAAAATTAAAAGATGATTTTTAGTCTTCTTTTAGTTGTGATTATTTTTATTATGATTATGTTTTATAAATGAGTTATTATCTTTTAGGAATGAAATTAAAATATTTCCTAATGAAAAAATATCACAGGATTTACTCCAAAATAATACTGGGGAGTGGGATCAGGGGTTGTGGGAGTATAAATGAACCATGAGATGATACTTGTTGAAGCCGATGTTGGGTCTTTGGGCATCATTATACTCTTCTCTCCATTTTTGTGTATTGTGACTTTTTCCATAACTAAAAAAGGTAAAAAAAAAGTAATAAAATTAAAGTCATTTGTAAAACAAATAAGTCAGTTCATATGGTATAACAGATGATATTTCTGTGAACATGATTAATGTTTACCTTAATACAATTCTTCCTTTATACATAAAATGTTCATAGGTAGATGGAGATCTCTATTATGTATAGGCTTTTGTTTGTTTTTTATAAACCACAAACATTTAATTCTCACCATTCTAGAGGCTGTAAATCCAAGATCAGGCTGCCAGCAGCCTTCTTCCGGGTTGCAGATTACTGACTTCTCACTCTTAACATACAGCAGAAAGGGCAAAGGCTCCCTCTGGGGTCTCCTGCTTTTGCAGGTGAGGGCTCCACTTTCATGACTTAATCACCTCCAGAAGGCCCATATCTCCTAATGTCATTCCCCTTGGGGATTACAATTTCAATATATGGGTTTGGGAGCTTGGGGTCTCTTATATTTTAATTTCATAGAGAAGATAGTAAGAAAAAATAATAGAAGGATGAATTTATGTTTGAATGTAGAAAAAATGCCCTAAGAAATAAAAAGTTATTAAATATCAGATTACTGGGAAAGCGTGGGCCTCTTAAGAGCAAAACAGACATGCATCTTTCTCAGAAGTGTCACGTGACATCTGACTGACAGCATCAGGGGCACTGCACCCTCTGACCATCTTTCATGCTGTAGAAAGTAGCTGTATATTTTTTTCCCCTTTCAACACATGGTAATTATGTCTCGGCTTCAAAGGGAAAATTGGCCTTTATGTGTGTCATGAACACAAGATAACTTTTGCTCTTGGTAGTGAATCATTTGCACATCTAGCTTAAGAACTCGTGATAAATAAAACTAGGTTAAAAATAACAAAGTGAATATTTTGTGTTTTTTTTTTCAATGAAAATTCTTTCATATAGCACATTTCCTGACTGGGCTGTTTCTAATTTCTGTTTTAGTTCCTGCATTCATTGTTAGAAGAAGTGGGTCAGACAAGCTGCAGATAATGTTACCTTGAGCTCTGTTCTATAATTATGATTCAGCAGGAAGACTTTGCATGTGTGTGTGTGAGAGAGAGAGAGAGACTGAAGAGCATTTGGGGGAACAAAGCTTAAATCACGCTTATAACCTACATGACTATTTCAATGGCACGATAAGGTGGGTTTGTGGATACATGTGCATCATTAACAACTGGAAAATATACTGTATGGCCCGTGCTTCACGCCATTCCATGTGGGGGACTTGTCCTTACACTAAAAGGATAAAAGACCATCTGTTCCTTGGCAGCCGCGGCCTCCCTGGGGCCCAATTCGGCCCTCTCTGTTTGGACCAGATTCCCAGCAGGATGGGGCGCGGGCCCTGCATCCTCTAATTAATCTCGCCTTATTTCTTGCTCTTGCCTGCCTATTCTTCTTCTGACCTTCACTTTGGACCCTGCCTCAGATGTTTTGCCAAGATAAGTTGAGAGAAGCTATTGGTGGGCCAGGAGAAAATCCAAAGTTCTTCTGGGTTTTCTGAAACATTAAGGTTTTAGACAGTGCTAAGTAGCGTAAAAGCAGAATATTAATGCTCACGCTCTAGAAATCTCCAGTGAATCCAGCATCACTAATGTTTCACTGCCATTATTACAAATACCTGGGTCATTCGTTAATGGGGAGATCTGTTCTCCTCATGGCCCAGATATGAAAGAGTCCGAACTCCCCAAAGCAGCTCCTCACTCAGACACTGGCTAAGAGGTTCTGAGTGAGCAGAAGCTGTCTGGTTCTTACTGGTGATCATTCTGTTCCCATCCGCCTTTTTTTTTTTTTTCCAAATTTAGTTCTTTGCTCCTCTTTCTGCCATTCTGCTCTTTCACAATTCTTCCTGTACCCGCTCTCTC
>SJYX01011082.1:55816-176211 GCA_006410675.1 Oreotragus oreotragus | reverse complement strand
ACCTGTGATGTCTCAAAGATTCTAACAAAGAATCAGAAAAATCACACTAGTAATTAAATGACAAGTGCTTTTGGAAAGATGAAGGCCATAATTATGCTAACAATTCTCAGGAAAGGGGAGAATTGTTTTATGTTTATTTGAACAATAGCCAAATTAATTGTTAGATGGTTTCCATATTCTACCTGATATGGATTTAACCAATGTATTGTCAAAAGAATGACTTCAGCAATTTCTGTAATCACAGTTTAGAAGAGGTTTGAAAGGGATGCCTATTCACTATCTTTTAAAGTATCGCTGAGTCTACTTGATACACTTATATAACTAGGTCTCTATCAGTTTTTCTCTATAAATTATTTGCAATTAATTGAATAGAAATAATTTGGATCTGCATCTCTTATTTCTCTCCTAAAAAGAAGGATTACTGAATTTTTAAATTTAAAGTTTAATTTTGAAAAAAATTATCATTATTTTTTATTTTATTCCTTGTTTGGTAAAATAAAAAGAAAGAGGAAAATTTGGGAGAAAGTCAGCTGCAATACGCTTGTTTCTATATCTTAAAATGTATCCAATTATCTCAACAGTTGTAAGATTATTTAGAAAAATTTAAATTTCACATGTGTGGAATATATGTGAAAACTCCCTACAAATCGTAAGACAAGAAATAGTCTACATTTAAAAAGACTGATGCCTCTGGGAATTCCTTGGCTGTCCAGCGGTTAGGACTGTGCTTGCACTGCCAGGAACCCGGCTTTAATACCTGGTCAGGGAACTAAGAACCTGAAAGCTGTGTATGGCATGCCTGCCGCCCCCTCGCCCCCCCAAAAAAAGACTGAAACCTTGATGGCCAACAGGCACATGCAATATTGCCCATCATCTCTAATTACTAGAGAAATGCAAATCAAAACTACAACGAGGACTTCCCAGGTGGCCCAGTGGCTAAGATCTGCCTGCCAGTGCAGGGGACACTGGTTTGATCCCTGGTTTGGGAAGATCCTAGTACCATGGAGCAACTAAGCCCATACGCCACAACTACTGATCCAGGCTTTGGAGCCCTTGAGCTGCAACTATTGAAGCCTGGGAGCCTAGAGCCTGTGTGCTACAACAGAAGTCACTTCAAAGAGAAGCCCACACATTGCAACTAGAGAAAGCACTCACAACAACGAAGACCCAGCCCAGCCAAAAAAAAAAAAAAAAAAACTGATGAAATTTGCCATTTACCAGACCACAAAAACAAATAATCAAAATAATCAGGCTTCTCTCTTTGTAGTGATGATTTGAAAAATTCTATACAGATTTGTTTTCACTTAAGATATAAAAATATTCAGAATTAGTCTGATTTAAAACATGAAACTGTCCTTTGCCCAGTCACAGCCACTGTACTCTTAGGTAACTACTAAAAATGAGGCAAATTGGAAAGATGTTCTTGTCTTCATTCCAGCCTTCCCCTTCAGCCTTCTCTCCATCATTAATCACATGCTGTGGTAGAAAGTGTAATGCCCCTCCCCCAAGATGGCTGTGTCCTAATCCCCAAAACCTGTGACTATGTAATCTTACATGGCCAAAGGGACTTTACAGATGGAATTAATTAAGGATTTCGAGACACAAGAGTATCCAGGTGTGCCCAATGAGGTCACAAGGCTCTTGAAGAGAAAAGAGGCAGGCAGGAGTCAGAGGAGCTGTGACCACAGAAGCAGAGGTCAAAGCTGTCCAACCACAAACCAAGGAATGTAGTGTCTAAAAGCTGAATAATGGAAAAATAGCAACAGTTCTCCCCCAGAACCTCCAGAACAACTGTGATCCTGCCAGCCTCAGCCCAGTGAAATCTGTTCCAGAGGTCTGACCTCCAGGATGGTAAGATTAAAAATTACGCAAATTATGTGACCTTTTACGTCCTGCTGCTGCTGCTGCTAAGTTGCTTCAGTGTCTGACTCTGTGCGATCCCATAGACGGCAGCCCACCAGGCTCCCCCGTCCCTGGGATTCTCCAGGCAAGAGCACTTGAGTGGGTTGCCATTTCCTTCTCCAGTGCATGAAAGTGAAAAGTGAAAGTGGAGTTGCTCAGTCGTATCCGACTCTTAGCGACCCCACTGTCGTGTAAAAATGGACGTAGTATGCACTTTTCACCTTGCTGTGTGTCCATCCCTGGAAGTGCCCCTGTATTCTCTAAACTCAATCAAACATTGATTCAGTAACAATTTCTGTTGTTGAGCCATGAAATGTTTTTTTAAACAAATGATTTTGTGACATAAATCGCATGTTTTAGAACAGAAAGAATGTATGTTAAATGAATCAAAATTAATGAATATGTAACAAGAGAGAGGGAGATATAGTTAAAATGTTAAAATCTTTGGCAGTGGCTGTGGATAGCGGTGGTGAGAAAATTGGGAGGTCTGCAAGATGGTGCTAATGAATTTAGTCCTAAAATTTTCTTCCTGATTGCTCTAAAATGGAAGTTCCTTTAAGAGGGAGGGTTGGTAGGAAGCCTTCCCTACAAAGATCCCAAAGTCTGGGGATCTGCTCACCAAATATTTCTTCTGGGTCCCTTCTTTAACACAAAGAAAACTCTTAGCATTGCCTCTAGTTTAATCCTCACCTGAGTATGTATAATAAGGAAGGCCACAGTGCTATATCTATTTGTACTAGATTTCTTGAACAAGATTTCTTAAAAATTATCACTGTGGGGCATATGCAAGGTCTCACTGCTAGGTGAGCAGGGACTAAACCAGAGCTCTACAGGACTGAGATGCAGTGAGCCAGAGATCGAGGATCAAGACCAGCAGAGCCAGAGGAAGCCTGGAAGGAAAGCTTGGGGCCAGACAAGGCAGCTGGCTGGATTTGGGAGTGCCCGGAATCTGGCAAGCACGCGAGATCCTGGTGCCAGGAGTTAGGCAGAAGCCAGGAAACTCCGGGTTCATGAGGTGAAGGCTGAGTGCTGTTAGGAGAGAGAGTGAGGAGCAAGGCAGCAGAAACCAGCATCAGGGATGTCTTGAAACCAAGACAACTGCCTCTGCCAAGAGGCCTCCTATGTACCTCTTGCCAGGATGACATGCTGCATGTGGGACAGTGTGCCCAGGCATGCAGGTGGGAGCAGGGTGAAGAGGCTGACATGGTTCAATGGCCAGGATGGAGTCACAGCCAAGGGAAGGTCCTGGCATTTAGCGTCTCTCTCTGACAAGGCAATCTTTCCCATCCCCTCTTTCTGGATCTTATGCAGTATCGAAGGACGAGTGTTTGCTGAGGCCCCCTTCATCTGTGGGGTTATGGCCAGAGGAGCCACAGCTGTCTACTTTGAGGACTTGGGGGAAAGGTTGATAATATCTGCATGAGGGGAGTTCAGGATGGGTCGCATCCAGGGTCTGACCATCACACAAAGGAACAAGGTTCCATATTTTATTTTAAGAGTTAGTGCTCATCCATTGATGTCATGAACATGGTTTCTTTATTCAATTTATCTAATATTTATTGTGCTGTGTGTTTAGTCACTTCAGTCATGTCTGACTCTTTGCGACCCCATGGACTTCAGTGCACCAGTTTCCTCTGTCCATAGGACTGTCCCAGCAAGAATACTGGGAATACTGGAGTGGGTTGCCATTTCCTCCTCCAGGGGATCTTCCAAACACAGAGATCAAATCTGTGTCACCTGCATCTCCAGCATTGGCAGGAGGGGTCGTTACCACCAAGTCACCTTGGGAAGCCCCATGGGAGTCATTACAGCATAGTTATAGGAGAGAACAGAGACTTTAAAGTCACAGAGATGTGAGTTCAGGTACCAACTCTGACACTGTATAAGCGTGACCAAATTACTTAACTTTTTGACCCTTAGTTTCTTCATCTCTTATATAAATATAAGAATGCCTACCTCACAGTGAGACTTACTTTGAAGATTAAATTATCAAGGTCATATGTTTAAAGTGCCCAGAGGACAAGTCCTTTGGTTGTGACACAAAACATGTGCTTGATAAATGGTAAGTAATAATAAGAGTTAGGGTTGGGCTTCCCTGATGGCTCAGTGGTAAAGAATCTGCTTGCCAATGCAGGAGATGCAGGTTTGTCTCTGATCCAAGAAGATCCCCTGGAGAAGGAAGCGGTGACCCACTCCAGTATTCCTGCTTGGGAAATCCAATGGGCAGAGGAGCCTGGTGGGCTGCAGCCCACGGGGTGGCAGAGTCGGACATGACATAGCAACTGAACAATAACAATAAGGGTAACTGTGTGTAGTGAGTGCTTGTGAAATGCTAGACTCTGTAGTTGGAACAGTAACGTTTTCTCATTTAATGTCACCTGAGGCGTAAGAATTACCCCCATCTTACACTCACGTAATTAATAAGAAAAGTGGCCTTGGTAATAAGAAAAGGGAAGCAAGTGAATATTTATGGAACACTTACTGTGTACCAAGCACTGTACTATCACAAGCATTAACTCACTGAATTATAATAATTCTGAAAGACAGGTGTTACTATCTCATTTACTAAAAGAAAATAGCAATTTTCTTAAGATCATACAGATGCCTATAGGTGAAGAATCAGAATTCCAGCCCAGATTCCCAAAGTTTATAATCTTTTTATCTTGAAAGGAGGGATGGAAGTTAGGGTTCTGGTTTTGCTCATCGTGAGACTTTTTTTTTTTTTTTTTTAAATGACTGATTTCAGGAATGGAGAACAAATTTTGACCTTGATTTTAAAACTTCTCAATATTTTGAGATCCAGACATCCTCTAATTGTTTTCTTTGTTCTGCTTCTATTCTCAGTCACCCCAGTTGTATTCCAGTAAAAATAGAAGCTACCTGGTCCCTTTCCTGGGAGATTAAACTTTGTCAACATTCCTGATGCCTGATCATTTAGAGGATCAGTGTCCCTGGCTTGTGTTGTCCAGACCAATGTATTAAATCAGGGCAGAGGGTCTCCAGACCTGGACACAAGACCCAATTTTAAGAATGGCAAAGAAAACACTTATCCTGAGAAACTGAGAATGTTGCTATTTTGAAAAAAAAAATTAAAAAGTCAAAGTAAAACGAGGGAAACTGAAGTCAGATGATGTCACTTGGTCTGCCGAGCTGCCAGATTAGCGCAGGGTTTCTCTGTTGGCTCAGACAGTAAAGAATCTGCCTGCAATGCAGGAGACCTGAGTTCCATCCCTAGGTTGAGAATATCCCCTGCAGAAGGGAATGGCAACTCACTTCAGTATTCTCATATGGAGAATTCCATGGACAGAGGAGCCTGGTGGGATACATACAGTCCAGGGGTTGCAACGAGTCAGACATGACTGAGTGACTAACACTTTTTTTTTCCACTTTCATTCTCAGAATGGTTCATTCCTGACTGAGAATCTTCTAGGGTATGTCCATAGGCATGGATATATTACTGCTAAGGAAAGCAGGAAGGGAAAGGAATGTCCTCCACCATGTGTGCTGTGACCAAAAAGCAGAAGTGTGGAGAAAATGGAAGAAAAACAAACACAGTCCTCCTGAAAAGTCTCACAAATTAAACTCCCTTCATCTTCACAATAACAGCAATAGGTTGACTGGTACGCTTAGAGGCAGGGGCTCTTACGCACTAGTGCTGTGCTGGGACTTTATTTTCACTTATTCAACATTCAGTAAATAGTTGAGCTCCTGCTATGGGCTGGATAGGATACAGTGCTGAGTAACCAGTCACTGCCCACCTGGGTCTTGAAGTCTAATCAGAGCGGGCATGTATAGACAACTAACCAAACTAACTAACTAATATGGAGTATTTTATATGATGACAATTTTCATGGAGAAAAAGAAAAGTGAGTTAAAATGTGAGTATTGGGATAGTTTGGAAGTTTGGAATTGACATGTACACACTTCCATATTTAACATGGATAACCTATTATATAGCACAGGGAACTCTGCTCAATATTGTGTAACAACCTAATTGGAAAAGAATTTGAAGAGGAATAGATACATGTATATGCAAAACTGAAGCACTTTGCTGTACACCCAAGGCTAACGGAACATTATTAATCAGCAATGATCCTATGTGAAATAAAAAGTTAAAAAAAGTAAGGATTGGGAGTGCTGATAATAGTCACTCTGAGAGAAAGGCGCTCTTATTATGTCCCTTTTTCAAGTAAGAAAACTGAGGCCAAGAGGAGTTAATTTCCTGAAGTCACACTGCTGAGTGGTAGAGTGTCTGCTGTAATCCAGGCTTGTTGGACAAAGCTCATTCTCTCTCTCTCCTTTTTTGAAGTACCAACTTTTTATTTTAGAGTAAAGGACAAACAAACAAACAAACAAACACCTACCATCTGTTCTGCCATCGTTCTATAAAGTTAATGATTAGAAATCTTTAACTTTGTATTGTCCATTCTCTTTATTGCCTTAGCTGCACGTTGAAACAAAGGAAGTTAGGAAAATACAAGGCAATCTGTAATTTAGGAGTCTTTAAATTGCCCAGTGGGCACTGACAGAATTCTTTAGCATGTGGTGATGGGGAATTTATGTAAATTATACGATTAAGAAATGCTCTTTCTCCTGTTAAGAGCAAAGATGTTTTTGAGGTCAGCGTTTCAGCCTTAGAGCGGAAGATGAGCTAGAATGAAAATTCAAAAAAATCAATTTAAGAAAATGATTTGTATTTCCATTGTGTGCAAACCCATGGGAGAGCTTACATTATGTTCTGAATTTTGCTGTTGACAAGTATTGTTACCCATCGGCAGCCCATTTCCAGCATTGTGGTAATCATTTGATCTTTTATTAAAGAACATTTTTCCAAAAATATTAATTTAAAAATTAATGTCAACACTCTCTGACATTCCATCCCTGAATGCTGAAGAAGAAAAAAGTTTTAGAGTTTTTTAATAATCTTGGTAAATATTATTTGAACTTTACTTCAAGCCAAAACAAGTTTCATGGGGAAAAAAAAAAATCCTTTCTTCAGCCATGGGCAATAAATTTGGCTAGGAGGGCCTGGAAGCAAGAAACTGAACATGTGAAATATTAACTGAGCATTCATACCCGCAGACTCCATGATTTTCAGAGACATTGATTTTTATTCTCCTAAAACAAGAAATGTTTTCAGGAAAATCCTCAGTTTTTGCCCATCGTCACTTTATCTACTGAGTGGGCATGTGGATACGCCTTAATAGCTTCTTGATCTTTTTTATTTTAATATTCAATGGTTAATAATAATTTTAAAAAAAGAAGGCTACTGACTGGACACATTATACAGTGTTCATGTTTGGTGGAAAGAAGAAAAAATGGGAGGCTAATGATTCACTCAAAATCCAAACATCTCTTTCCAAGATCAAGGTTTTTTAAGGATTAAAGCATGTGTGTGCGCGTGCGTGTGGGCACATATGTGTGTTTGTAGTGACTGGTGTGTCAGCTAAGCTTTCCCTCCTCTCCTGTAAATGGAGATTTTTGCTTTTAATTTCTTTTCACTGTGGCTTCTTCAGATGATATCTCAAGGGCTTGAAATGGAAGAAAGGAGTCCAAGTGGTTCTTTCCCACCAAGAGTGTGTTTAATTTCTTTTATTTAGTAGTTTCTTGAGCCAGTGGAGGAGAAGGGACATAGGAAAACAAAAGCAAAGAAAGTGGGAAAGAGAGGGCAAGAGGGAAAGAAAAGCAGTGCAGTGTCCGGGGGGCTCTGAACTGGCTCAGAAGAGGTGGAGAAGAATGAACACTACTGGGAACTGGACTGTAATCTCTCAACCCCAGGCTCCAGATAAACTTGATCCAAGAAAACAGGGTATAGTTGAGGAAATGAATTGAGCCCATTACTTGGTAAAGAGGGGTTTCCCTTGTGGCTCAGCTGGTAAAGAATCTGCCTGCAATGCAGGAGGTCTGGGTTCGATCCCTGGGTTGGGAAGATCCCCTGGAGAAGGGAAAAGCTACCCACTCCACTATTCTGGCCTGGAGAATNAAATGAATTGAGCCCATTACTTGGTAAAGAGGGGTTTCCCTTGTGGCTCAGCTGGTAAAGAATCTGCCTGCAATGCAGGAGGTCTGGGTTCGATCCCTGGGTTGGGAAGATCCCCTGGAGAAGGGAAAAGCTACCCACTCCACTATTCTGGCCTGGAGAATTCCATGGACTGTAGAGGCCATGGGGTGGCAAAGAGTCAGACATGACTGAACGACTTTCACCTTCACTTTGGTAAAGAAGAAAGCAAGCAACTTTTGTTTTCACATGTAACAGAAGTTAGATCTATTCACAGTAATGTTTGGGAGAAGAAGCCATTTAACCTGGCTTCATTCTGATTCCCTGTTCTCTAGCTGGTGACCTTGGCCACGCCACTAAGAAGCCTCCAACTATAGCATGCTGACAGGAATATTCCTTTTTGTTCCTAATTCACAGTGCTGCCTGGAGGATCAGATGAAATAATTTATACATATGCATTCTTTTATTCAACAAGATTTGTTGAGTATCTACTATGAAGAAATGGATGAACTCTTGCCACATGGGGCTTGCACTCTATGTATATTCTAAACATGTTTCAGTATATATTGTAACGCTTCTCTGGTGGCTCCGCTGGTAAAGAATCCATCTGCAATGGGGGAGACCCAGGTTCAGTCCCTGGGTTGGGAAGTTCCCCTGGAGGAGGCGTGGCAACCCACTCCAGTACTCTTGCCTGGCAAATCCCCATGGACAGAGGAGCCCGCTGAGCTATAGTCCATGGGGTTGCCAAGAGCTGGACATGACTGAGCGACTAAGCACAGCACATATATTGTAATAGGCCTTCCCTGGTGGCTCAGCTGGTAAAAAATCTGCCTGCAATGCAGAAGACCCAGATTCTGTCCCTGGGTGGGAAAGAGCATCTGGAGAAGGAAATGGCTACCCACTCCAGTACTCTTGCCTAGAAAATCCCACAGACAGAGGAGCCTGGCAGCCTACAGTCCATGGAGTCACAAAGAGTTGGACACGACCTAGTGACTAAACCACATATATTGTAATACATGAAATATGCGTATACATACACACATACACACACCATTCTGTATATATTACAATATGCAGAAACATATTTACTTTATTTTTTAGAGACAGTTATTGTGTTACTTTCATATGTGGTAGAAGTTCATAAGAGCAGCTTCTGGTGGATCACATGCTACATATGCTTGTGTGTAGATGTGTGAATTACAAATTTAATTGAGCACATTTGTGGGTGACTGGCTTGTCTCCTCCCTGACAGTTGGCAGCATCTACCTTATCTTTATTCATTTAGGTTTTCCAACACATAACTTGTGCTGCCAGAAGAACACCTTAAAAATAGAGCAGGGACTTCAGCAAGTGACCCTTGCAAAGATACTAACTGCTTCAGTCAGTTTGGACAGGACATTCACACCCACCTAGACTCACTACTCTCACACTCACAGAGTGGGAGGCTGTGGACAACTTCTGTTTGGCTGGAATAATAATACACCTTCCTCAAAGGTCAAAAAATCATTGCTACAATTGTTAATATCTGATTAAATGGTACTCAGATTTACCCTTCCTTAAAATAGCGGAGTTTCTGGAAAAAGGATCAAGATTCTTTTTCAGCCTTTTTGCCTCCTAGTTCAGTTTTGCTTTCCTAGTTCAGTTTTGCTCAGATAGTTTATCACAGGGTGGAGGTAGCCAAGGTCAGGGGTCATAAAAGTTCATCTGTCTCCAGATTAATCACCCTGGACCCTAACTGGTCCCAGGTGTTGGGAGTGATGAGCCTGAGAATGGGAGAGATGAGAGTGTCAGGGTTGGAGATTTAGCAAATGGAAAACAGGTCTGTAAATTATTACTACTTCTATTTTATAAAAAGGAAGATGAAAGTCCTGGTTCAAAATCTTAGAGAGGTGATTGCCAAGAGATAATGGTCTTATAATAATAATTAGCATTTTTATCTGTTCTGTTCCTGGGAGTTGTGTTGTGGCTCCGTGGTGCAATACTTGTTGCATGACCTTGTAGGTCTGCTCTCTGAAAGTACTTTTCTACCCATCTCATTTCCACTACCACATCTCTCCTTGGACGCCAAAGAGAGAAAATCAACATGTAAACCTGTAGCAATGGAATGAATAGAATGATGTATGCATTGATTATATTTCATTCCATCTGCCTCACTACTGCTAATTGTGATAATAGCTTGTACCATTTAGTGATCACTGTGTACATACTTAACACATGCTGTTTTAATTAGTTCACCCAACAATCCCATGAGCTAGATTTGATTATTAGTGCCATTTTACAACTGAGGGAACAAGCCTAAAGAACTGAGTAGCTTGTCTAAGTCACCCAGCTAGAATGCACTGAAATCATGACTTCATTCCATGTTTCATCCCTCAGCATTCTGCCTTGCCTTAGACTTTCTCTTTAATCTCTTTCCTGGCTTCCCATGACTCATCATTTTTCCCTCTTCCCCATTCCCCACCTCCCATCCTTCACTCTCAATAGGTAATTAAAGAAACAAAACAGTAACATTTTAAAACAACAACTAAAAAAAAAGGTAAACTCCAAGAACATTACTTACAAACAAACATAGAACATTACTATTTCTCCTCATTATTCTGTTTTGGAAATATGTGCTGGTTTCCTTGTTAATTTTCTGTTTTGATGTTCTGTTCATTGGTGTGAGTGGGGTTTTAAAGTCTCCTACTATTATTGTGTTACTGTCAATTTCTCTTTTTATGTCTGTTAGTGTTTGTCTTATGTATTGAGGTGCTCCTATGTTGGGTACATAGATATTTGTTATGTTTTCCTCTTGGATTGATCCTTTGATCATTATGTAGTGTCCTTCCTTATTTCTTATAATCTTCTTTATTTTAAGGTCTATTTTGTCTGATATGAGGATTGCTAGTCCAGCTTTCTTTTGCTTCCCATTTGCTTGGGATATATTTTTCCATCCTCTCACTTTCAGTCTATATGTGTCTTGAGGCCTAAAGTGGATTTCTTGTAGACAGCATATATATGGGTCTTGTTTTTGTATCCATTCAGCCAGTCTGTGTCTTTTGTTTGGAGCATTTAATCCATTTATGTTTAAAGTAATTATTGATATATATGTTCCTATTGCCATTTTCTTAATTGTTTGGGGTTGATTTTGTAGATCTTTCCCCTTCTCTTGTATTTCTGGACTATGTAAGTCCATTTAATATTTGTTGTAAAGCTGGTTTGTTGGTACTGAACTCTCCTAACTTTTGCTTGCTTGAAAAGCTTTTGATTTCTCCATCAATTTTGAATGAGATCTTTCCTGGGTACAGTAATCTTGGTGTAGATTTTTCCCTTTCAGTACTTTAACTATATCCTGCCATTCCCTTCTGGCCTCCAGAGTTTCTGCTGAAAGATCAGCTGTTAAGCATATGGGGTTTCCCTTCTTTGTTTCTTGTTGCCTCTCCCTTGCTGCCTTTAATATTCTTTCTTTGTGTTTACTCTTTGTTAGTTTGATTCGTATGTGTCTTGACATGTTTCTCCTTGGGCTTATCCTGTATGGGACTCTTTGTGCCTCTTGGACTTCATTGACTATTTCCTTTTCCATGTTGGGGAAATNAGCATATGGGGTTTCCCTTCTTTGTTTCTTGTTGCCTCTCCCTTGCTGCCTTTAATATTCTTTCTTTGTGTTTACTCTTTGTTAGTTTGATTCGTATGTGTCTTGACATGTTTCTCCTTGGGCTTATCCTGTATGGGACTCTTTGTGCCTCTTGGACTTCATTGACTATTTCCTTTTCCATGTTGGGGAAATTTTAAACTATAATCTCTTCAAACATTTTCTTATACCCTTTCTTTTTCTCTTCTTCTCCTGGGAGCCCTATTATTCAAACATTGGTGCATTTGATATTGTCCCAGATGTCTCTGAGATTATCCTCAGTTCTTTGTACTCTTTTTACTTTATTCTGCTCTTCAAAGTTATTTCCACCATTTTATCTTCCAGCTTACTGATTCATTCTTCTGCTTCAGATTTTCTGCTATTGATTCCGTCTAGAGTATATTTAATTTCAGTGATTGTGTTGTTTGTCTCTGAGTGTTTATTTTTTAATTCTTCTAGGTCTCTGTTAATTGATTCTTCATTTTCTCCATTTTGCTTTCAAGGTTTTTGATTATGTTTACTATCATTATTCTGAATTCTTCTTCAGGTAGTTTGCCTGTTCCTCTTCATTATTTGGACTTCTGTGTTTCTAGTTGTTCCCTTCATTTGTGTAGTATTTACCTGCCTTTTCTTTCTTTTTTTTTAACTTATTGTGTTTGAGGTCTCCTATTCCCAGGCTTCAGGTTCTTTCTTGAGTTCTTTCTTCCTTTTGGTTTCTGCTCTCTAAGTTTGGTCCAGTGGTTTGTGTAAGCTTCTTATAGGGTGATATTTGTGCTGAGTTTTTGTTTGTTTGTTCATTTTTCCTCTAATGGGCAAGGCTGAGTGAGGTGGTAATCCTGTCTGCCGATGATTTAGTTTGTATTTTTGTTTTGTTTGTTATTTAGATGAGGCATCCTGCACAGGGTGCTACTGATGGTTGGATGATGCTGGATCTTGTATTACAGTGGTTTCCTTTGTGTGAGTTCTCACTATTTGATAACCCTTAGGGTTAATTCTCTGGTAGTCTAAGGTCTTGGAGTCAATGCTCCCACTCCAAAAGCTCAGTGCTTGATCTCTGGTCAGGAATGAAGATTCCACAAGTGGTTTGTTATGGCATTAAGTGAGATTAAAACAAATATCCATAAATCAGAAACCAAAGATGAATCTCAAACGGCAGTTACAAATCAGGCAAATAATAATTAAAATAATGGAATATACACATGTACATATACACCCATGAGCAAAGTCAAAACAGCCCAATAAAAATAAAGTACAATAGATTGACCTGGTGAACAAAGGAAATAAAAAATTATATTTACCAGTTAAGAACGAAACTAACTAGAGCACAAGTTCAGTTCAGTCACTCAGTCGTGTCCGACTCTTTGTGACCCCATGAATCACAGCACGCCAGGCCTCCCTGTCCATCACCAACTCCTGGAGTTCACTCAGACTCACGTCCATCGAGTCCGTGATGCCATCCAGCCATCTCATCCTCTGTCATCCCCTTCTCCTGCCCCCAATCCCTCCCAGCATCAGAGTCTTTACCAATGAGTCAACTCTTCACATGAGGTGGCCAAAATACTGGAGTTTCAGCTTTAGCATCATTCCTTCCAAAGAAATCCCAGGGCTGATTTCCTTTAGAATGGACTGGTTGGATCTCCTTGCAGTCCAGGGGACTCTCAAGAGTCTTCTCCAACACTACAGTTCAGAAGCATCAATTCTTCGGCACTCAGCCTTCTTCACAGTCCAACTCTCACATCCATACATGACCACAGGAAAAACCATAGCCTTGACTAGGCGGACCTTACACGGCAAAGTAATGTCTCTGCTTTTGAATATACTATCTATGTTGGTCATAAATTTTCTTCCAAGGAGTAAGCATCTTTTAATTTCATGGCTGCAGTCACCATCTTCAGTGATTTTGGAGCCCCCCCAAAATAAAGTCTGACAGTGTTTCCACTGTTTCCCCATCTATTTCCCATGAAGTGATGGGACCGGATGCCATGATCTTTGTTTTCTTAATGTTGAGCTTTAAGCCAACTTTTTCACTCTCCTCCTTCACTTTCAAGAGGCTTTTTAGGTCCTCTTCACTTTCTGCCATAAGGGTGGTGTCATCTGCATATCTGAGGTTATTGATATTTTTCCCAGCAATCTGGATTCCAGCTTGTGTTTCTTCCATTCCAGCGTTTCTCATGATGTACTCTGCATATAAGTTAAATAAGCAGGATGACAATATACAGCCTTGACGTACTCCTTTTCCTATTTGGAACCAGTCTGTTTTTCCATGTCCAGTTCTAACTGTTGTTTCCTGACCTGCATACAGATTTCTCAAGAGGCAGATCAGGTGGTCTGGTATTCCTATCTCTCTCAGAATTTTCCACAGTCTATTGTGATCCACACAGTCAAAGGCTTCGGCATAGTCAGTAAGAAGAAATAGATGTTTTTCTGGAACTCTCTTGCTTTTTTCCTGGGAAACAAAACTAAAGCAAAGTGCCAAATGAGGAATAAAGCAATGAAAACAAAGCTAATAAATATGTCAAGGAGAGGAAAGAAAGAAAGTATAGATATAGAAAGTTATATAAAGGTAGATGAAGATGATTTAGATATATTAAAGATTAACTGCAAGGGGCAAAGAACAGTAGGAAAGGCAAACAAAAGGGAATACATGTAGAAAAAATGTAATAGGATTAAAAAGATTAAAAGTTAAAATTATAAAAAAGAGAAAAGATTAAAAAAAAAAAAAGAAAAAAAAAAAAGGAGGAGGAAAAAAGAAAAACTCCAGAGAACTGCAAAAGCCCAACATAGATGCAGAGGTTTATAACAACAATAAAAAGTGTGACTGAATATACACATATACACCCATAAGCAAAATCAAAACCAAAAATTATGTCTACCAGAACAAAACTAACTGAAACACAAACTGGAAAACAAAACTAAAGCACGGTGCCAAATTGGGGTATAAAGCAATGAAAATAAAACTAACAAATATATTGAGAGGAAAGGAAAGAAAGAAAAGAAAGAAAGAATAGATATGCAAAGTTAAATAGAAGTCGATAAAGATTTATATATATATTAAAGATTAACTGCAAGAGGAAAAGAACAGTAGGAAAAGCAAACAAAAGAATAAATGCAGAAATAATAATAATCTGTTTAAAAAATTAAAATTAAAAAAAGAGGGAGAAAAAAAAAAAAACCTCTCCAGAGCTGCAAAAGCCTGATATAGAGGCAGAGTTTTTTAACAATAAAAAATGTGACAGAAAAAAAAGAAAAAAAACTCAAAAGTTTAGTTAGATTTCATAGTGCCAATAAAATCAACAACAGAGGGGGAGAAAAAGGGAAAAAAGAAAGAAAAAAAATCCAAAAGAACATGTCAAAACATAAGAATAATAAATGTTTTTCCTGAATGACTGCTGTCAGAGTCCTTTTCCTAGCTGGGAGTCACAGTCCACTTCACCTTCCTAGGGTGCCCTCTAACACTGCTGATCTCTGGAGCTACTGTGAAGGCAGTTCAAATGCTAATCTGCTCCTATTCCTTTGTGTTCTTGCCTCCAATGTCCACAGCTATCAGAACTAGCGCATTTTCTTTTGTGGCAGCTCTCAATGACCATTTATAAATTCCACAGAGTCTGCCTAGTTGATTGTGTGGATTTAATCTGCAGCTTGTACAGCTGGTGGGAGGGTTTGGGGTCTTCTTCCTTGGTTACACTGCTCCTGGGTTTCAATTGTGGTCTTAGTTCCACCTCTGGATGTGGGCCGTATACCGGGGTTTGCTCCTGAGGCTGCCCTGGAGGACCTGGGTCTGCCCCTGGGAGGGCCAGGTGTAGTGGTGCAGCTGCTGGGGTCGCAGGGGTTCTGGCAGCGCCAGGTGCTCAGGGGAGTCGGCGGATAGGACAGCAGGAACTATAATGCTCTAGAAGGGTATGGCAACCGTATTGGCCAATACACTCCAGTATTCTTGCCTGGAGAACCCCCCTCCCTGACAGACAAGTCTGGCAGGCCACAGTCCACAGAGTCTCAAGTCAGACACTCTTGAAGGGACCCTGTGTACAGAGGCGCAAGACTTTTTTTTGCCCGAGGCAACTCTGCTCCACAGAGCTGAGCGTGAAGGTAGCGCAGCTGCTTGGCTTCGGGGGCCCTGGCAGCGCCGTGTGCAGGGACACAGACTGCCTCTGCCACAGTAGCTGGCGATCAGAAGGCCTCTTCAACCAGTCTTTCACTGTAGCACCACCTGTTCAGGCACTTAGAGGGTTTCTTTGCCTGGGGTCCTTCTCTGTTGTTCAGTGCATCAGGCACAGAAAGAGGCCCTCTGCCTGCTTGTCAGGCACTTAAAGGGGCACCCTGGGTGGGGCCCTATTCTGCAGTTCAGTGCATCAGGCTTTTGATGGGCCAGCCTCTCTATTGTTCAGCTGCCAATCATGGCATGTGGCGGAAGAGAGGCTATGGTGATGGTTCCACCTACTATGCAGGACTCAGCACTATCGCCTTGCTTCCGTGGCTGCCTGGCTTTCCTCCACAGGCATTTCCCACCACAGTCTCCTCCCTCACATCTCGCTGATTTGTCTCTCTACAGTCAACAGCAGCCCTTGCCCTGGGGTTGCTCCACAATCCCTAAACTCTAGCTCCCCACCACTGCACCGTCTAGGGTATGCATGGCTGTGCCAAGGACTGTCTGATTCTCATCCCATCTAGGCTGCCACAGATCAGCTGTTTCCCTCTCAGCCATTCCTCCTCTGACTCAGATAATTGCCCCAGTGTGGGGCTAGGACCCCTGCTACAGTTCCCTTCCTCCCCCAGGGCAGGTCCAGTCTTACCAACACTCCTGTTTTCCCCCCTAGCTCCTTCATCCTAGTGAGTTTTGTGTGGGTCTTTATACTCTTTTCTGCTGGTCAGGTACTCCTGTCCACTCTCAGCTGGTGTTCTGCACTCACTTCTGTGTCTGAAGGTGTATCCTTGATGTAACCATGGAGAGAAATGTATTCCACGTCCACCTACTCCTGTGCCATCTTGTTCTTCCTTGGAAACACATGCCGGTTTCATGACGGCTTGGGAGCAGAGGCAGTCTGTGCCTTCAGGTAGCCTGTGCCAAGTCTTAGGGTGGTCTACATGATAGCATTTCTTGGGCATCTTCAAAACAGATTTTGGTCATGACAGAGAACTTGCATTTTGTTAGAGGACTGGCTTTTAAAGGCTTTGCCCTTGCCAAGAACAGCACTCAGAGGGCTACAGGCCATCAGTGGTCTCTGGCAATCAATGTGACAAGGTTCCCTTTGCCCCCAAGAAAGAAAGCAGCAAGGATCTGAAGACTTGCATGAAAAAAAAAATTCAAACTTGATTAAATGAAGTAGAAAACAAGGAGGTGAGTGATACTTTAGAAAGGTTTACAAAAATAAAAGGGACAAATACAAATAACTCTGAAAGAAAGGAATAAAGTACCCTAGAGAAAACCCTCTGCACTGATTATGAATAGTACTTTTATAAAGCAGCGGTTCCATTTGGTTGGAGTGCTTCAGCTCTTTTCACTGGGATTGGGGTGGTCCAAGAAAGGGAAGGGCCTCGCATTTCAAAGCTGTATGGGGGTGTAAGGAGCATGGCTCCAGTTGAGGGAACAAGCAAAAACAACATGGATTTACAATGCGCTAATCCTACATATAGACTCTACCCAGATGTCATGCCTGAATTAAATTAGGATGGAAAGTCGGCTCTGTTCACTGCAACTCATCTGTGTGGGGCATTTAAAGTATATGTCTGGCAGATGTGTTGGGACTGTTATTAAGTTATTTAGTGAATATATAAAATCTATTTATAAAATACTAAACAATATTTTTTGCCAGTAATTCACATATCATCCACTAAACTGGAGTGGAGACATGGTATTGTAGCCTTTATAAGCTTTCTCCCCTTAAAGGCTCAGCCAGAGGTCTCTGCATATGTGTACAAAGGCCTCCAGGCTCCACTGTATGAATCTGCTCCTTCTCACCTGCATAGTGCTTTTGCCAACCTGTTTCAGATCCTTGCCTTACTTTCCACCTTGGTGTTGATGCTATGGATTTTCTCTTGCCTTCTGCACCATCTTCACTTAGAGAAAACATTTCAGTTAGCATTTTCTCTGCTCCTTGCAGCTAAAGGTCAGTTTTGTTTTGCTGCTACTGCTAAGTCGCTTCAGTCGT
Source organism: Oreotragus oreotragus (assembly GCA_006410675.1). NCBI lineage: Eukaryota > Metazoa > Chordata > Mammalia > Artiodactyla > Bovidae > Oreotragus > Oreotragus oreotragus. The sequence goes on along the minus strand of SJYX01011082.1, from coordinate 158,555 downwards.
GTCCAACTCTGTGCAACCCAAGAGATGGGAGTCCACCAGGCTCCCCCATCCCTGGGATTCTCCAGGCAAGAACACTGGAGTGGGTTGCCATTTCCTTTTCCAATGCATGAAAGTGAAAAGTGAAAGTGAAGTTGCTCAGTCGTGTCCAACTTTTAGTGACCCCATGGACTGCAGCCTACCAGGCTCCTCCATCCATGGGGTTTTCCAGGCAAGAGTACTGGAATGGGGTGCCATTGGATCTAGTGGAGACCTAATAACCTCAATGTATAGAGGTCACCTGGAAAACACTGAATAAATTTCTCAGGACCAATTTTTTTTTAAGGCTTTATTTCTGAAAGTCACAACGGAGATCTGCAGGAAAATATACACATTTTTATTGTACACAAAGCCTTTTAAGAAAATACTTCATGTAAAGCACAAACAAGATGTATTTCACACAACATAAGATCAGTCAAAATCTCACAGATCCAGATTTAAAGCAGAAACTTGGCCACTCAAACAGGGGAAGACGCTGCATCATTACACATTGCTTAAAATAGGCAGTTTGTATGAAACTTCTGTGTGCTGATATTTGCCCAGTTTTCATCTTTTTCACCTACAAATTTGGGGGGCTAGTGGTGCAAGAATTCCCTTACTCCCTGAAATCAGAGTTCTTTCTTGTCCATCATCTCCCCTTTTTATTCCCATTGCATTGCAATTTTATTAGCCTGTATCCCCTCTGAGGAGATGTCTGATATTGTGTCTTGGTTTTGAGAAGTAGGAAAAGAAGTATGAGAAACAGCTTCTCTCAAATGTAGCCCTCTTGTGGTTTACCTTCCACACCAAAGGCAGATTCCTCTCCAGGTATGAGCATGTGAACCAGAATAACATCTTCCCACAACTGAGTGTTGAAGTACTTTTGTAATGTACTGAGTCATCATTGGTAATTTCATATGTGATATTCTTACTTAAGGACACAGAGATGCTGAAGATCGTTGCCAACTAGCTTCTGAGCACTGAGCACTTTTTGTCATACTCAGTGGAGGGCACCCTGCAAGTGTTCAAAAAATGTTGACCCCTGCCGGGGGCCAGCGTGAGGCACTCCGCCCATGGCAAAGGTCATGAGGAAGGAGGCTTTGGCATACGCAAAGGCGTGATCAAGCCTCAGGAGACCCCCTGTTCCCGAGCATCTACCCCAAAACCAGAGTCTGTTTTCTGCTCTCACCTACACCTTTGACCTTCCGGGGAGCTCTCCCCCATAACCGTTTCTCTCGGAGAAGGAGTAAACGTGCAGCTCCAAGTTAATAAAAATTCCTGGGCGTGACAAGAGTGTTTCAGCTTACAAACTCTGAAGGTTATCTAGCCCACCTGTATAGGTTCGTCCGGCTGCATGTGATGGTTTACAGCCTCCCGATTGTGAGAGGCACGAGATGTTTTAGACTTACTAAAGGCAAATTCTTGTGGGAAGTTAGAAATTATTAGTATAGTGGGTTGGTTGGGAATTATATTGGTGAAGAGTTTTTTCATTTGTTGTGTCAATAATTGCTGCTAATTCCCTGCCATGGGTGGGACAAGGGTGTTTCAGGTCAAACCTCTCTGCTGACAGACTGGCTTGTGTGACAACCTCTCAACCATAAACAGCACAGAGAGTTTGGAGTATTAGCATAGGGCTTTTCTCATTGTTGAGTCAATGATTGCCGCCAGGCCTCCATATCCTTAGGCACCTGGGAATATATTAATTAATGTATTTAGAATATAGAAAAGGAAATATAGTAGTTTTTAAGGTTAGCAATGCTAGACTTTTTGAGTTAATGAATTTTTTCTTTTGTAATAGATCACTGTACTTTGTTATAAATCACTGTGTCCTTGCTATGTAAAAATGTAACTTTATCACTATCTTAAGACTAAGTAGATCTTAAAGGGAACATTGGTGAAAGGATTTTCATTTGTTGGGCTGATGTTTGCTGTTAAATCTCCATATTCTCTGCCCTTATAATGAATATAATTAGCATATAGGAGAAATAAGTATTAACCTTTAAGCTTATAGGAGAAATAAGAATTAACCTTTAAGATTAATCATGTTAACCTTGGGTTAAATAAATTCCTTTCTTGATTGTAACTCACTACACCCTCACCCTATAGGAATGCAACTTTATTTGGAGGGTGGTGCCTGGTTTAAGAAAAAACACCCTTGGAAAAAATAAGTTTTTTGGTTATCAGAAAGAAAGGTAGCATATAGGAGAAATAAGTATTAACCTTTAAGCATATAGGAGAAATAAGAATTAACCTTTAAGATTAATCATGTTAACCTTGGGTTAAATAAATTCCTTTCTTGATTGTAACTCACTACATCCTCACCCTATAGGAATGCAACTTTATTTGGAGGGTGGTGCCTGGTTTAAGAAAAAACACCCTTGGAAAAAATAAGTTTTTTGGTTATCAGAAAGAAAGGGTCATAAATGTCAGCGAGCCTTATGGCAAGAAGATGATGTAAAAACCCCTAAGACCTTTTTTTTATGGAAAGCACCTGATTTTGATAAAGGTAAGGACTGCTGACCCCCACGTGACTCTGTATTCATCCCTATATGTAACAAAAGGTATATAAGAAAACCTGAAAAATAAAGAAATGGGTTCAGTTCCTGGAAAGACTGACTCCCCCATGTCCTTCTTTCTTGCTCCCCGTTTTTCTGGCTGAATTCCCATCTGGAGCATGGATGCTATTCCATGTAAACCAAGTTATTCAGCCTCTTTTTCTCCACTAATATTTCCTACTACACTATCCATTTCTAATCTCTCTGTCTGTAATTAATTATGTATTTTTCTAAGGTCACTGACACCGTCCCCACCTTCGAATTCCCTGGATCCACCGGGGCTGGGCCCTGGCAGAACCCCCCGCCCCTTTCGTGTCTTCCATTTCTGTTTTTATTTTCTTATTTATTTTGCTACCTGGAAAAGATATATGGTCTTATAATAACCATTATATTATTCTTATTTTCATTTGCACAAGTATTCATCTTTTCTCCTTTCTTTCCCATGCCCCTCCTTCCTCTGGTGTCTCTCTGGCTTGAAGAGATTCCTTCTACAGACCTGAGCTGTTCAGAATGGCAGCCACAGGCACCATGAAACTGCAAGCAGTGGACACATGGTGAGTTCACTTTGAAATAAGCTGTCAGTCTGAAATGTGCACTAGATTTCAAAGATTTAGTGGGAAAAGAGTGGTAACTATCTCACTAGTAGTTTTTATATTGATTATGCATTGAAATGATAATATTTGAGATGTATTGGATTAAATACAAGAGATAAGAAAGCCTTCTCCAGTGATCAATGCAAAGAAATAGAGGAAAACAACAGAATGGGAAAGACTAGGGATCTCTTCAAGAAAATTAGAGATGCCAAGGAAATATTTCCTGCAAAGATGGGTTCGATAAAGGACAGAAATGGTATGGACCTAACAGAAGCAGAAGATATTAAGAAGAGGTGGCAAGAATACACAGAAGAACTGTACAGAAAAGATCTTCACGACCCAGATAATCATGATGATGTGATCACTAATCTAGAGCCAGACATGGTGGAATGTGAAGTCAAGTGGGCCTTAGAAAGCATCACTATGAACAANAGGGGATGACAGAGGATGAGATGGCTGGATGGCATCACGGACTCGATGGACGTGAGTCTGAATGAACTCCTGGAGATGGTGATGGACAGGGAGGCCTGTCGTGCTGCGATTCATGGGGTCGCAAAGAGTCAGACATAACTGAGTGACTGAACTGAACTGATTGGATTAAATAATATATGTTAAAATTAATTTTGTCTATTTCTGCTTACTGTTTGGGCTTCCCAGTTGGCGCTAGTGGTAAAGAACTTACCTGCCAGTTCAGGAGACATAAGCGAGGTGGGTTCGATTCCTGGGTTGGGAAGATCCCCTGCAGGAGGGCGCAGCAACCCATTCCAGTATTTTTGCCTGGAGAATCCCATGGACGGAGGAGCCAGACAGGCTATGTACAGTACGAGTTGCAAAGAGTCAGACACGACTGAAGCAACTTAGCATGCTGCCTGTTTAAAAATTTTCTATATGTGTCTAACGTTTAACTTCTATTATGAAGTGCTGGTTTAGACTGTGTATAAGTAGTCTTTTTGGCACTAGGAGAAAGATCCACATACTTAGAAGTCACAAGGTTGTGTTGTGTTGCCCAGCCACTGGCAAATGTCATAAATTTACATAACATTTTGTTTTTGGCTTATATAGACCTAGACCTGAAAAAGATTCAACATTATTCATTAAAATGTGGTCTTCACTATTATTTTCTGAGAGAGGGTAAATATATGTCTACCTGCAAAAAATGAATGTTCATTCTGTTCTATCTTCGGTGTGTTCCCCCTCACTAAAGATTTTGTTGATCTTTGCTAATTGTATTATGTGTTAGGAGAACAGTAAAAATACTCCTTATCTGAAACAGTGTATGTCTTCTCACCACCTTGAGTCATCATGTTGTCCATTCCTTGGGAATACTGCTCCCGAGGTAAAACTAAAACAGCGACTAGACGCAGTCAACAGCTTACAGCTTTTGGTAAGCTGCAGCTACTTTGACAGATCAAAGAGTATCAAAGTTTAAATCTGTGGGGTGATAAGCTACTATGGAGGAAAAAGTACAATTAACTTGGTTGATACAAGTTTCAATTTTTCTTAAAAATCCAGATTGCTTTATCAAAACTGTTAAGATTTAAATGGGAAGATTCTCATAAATAAACTTCATAGAGATTGAGGTTTTCAAACATCTTTGCTACCACCTAGTTGGGTGAACTATGTCATCACAGAATTTAACTCCTTTATGTTTTATTATCTGCTTTAAAACTTCATTTACTTCTTTACCTGGAGGTAATATCTATTTTATCCAGGAAGAATAATGGATCGAGCAAAAGAAGCAAACCATTAATAACAGCAATTCAAGGAGGAAGGAAATGGTCGCTAGGTATAAATGCAAGCTATGTACCATAACTTTTGAATTTGTTCTCTGAGAAGCAAGTTTGCAAACTACTGATCTCGAATAATAAGTGAGTGAGAATCAAAAGACATATTCTCAGTGTCTATATTGGAGGGGGAAAGGTGATGAGGTGGTTAATAAGGGAAGACGGGTTTCCCTTGTAGCTTAGTCGGTCAAGAGTCTGCCTCCAATGCAGGAGACCTGGGTTCAATTTTTGGGTCAGAAAGATCCCCTGGAGAAGGAAATGGCAACCCACTGCAGTATTCTTGCCTGGAGAATCCCACGGACAGAGGAGCCTGGCAGGCTACAGTCTATAGGGTCGCAAGAGCAGGACATGACTGAGCAACTAAGCATACAGGTGTTAAACAGATTTTAAAACATACTAATTAAGACATTATGGACCTTCAAGAATATAGAAATCAGCAGAACAAATAAGTGGCCCAGAAATTAGGCAAACAGTTCAGCAGGGAAAAAATAGTCTTTTTAGCCAATGGTTCTGACACAACTGGATATTGACATGCAAAAGAATGAAGTAGGACCTGTACCACACACCATATATACAAATTGACTCAAAATAGAACTTAAATGAAAGAATGAAAACTATAGAACTCTTGGAAGAAAACTAGACATAGTTTTTGTTACCTTGGATTAGGCAATAGTTTCTTTGAAATGACACCAAAAGCATAAACAAAAGAAAGAGAGATAAATCAGTCTTCATTAAAACAAAACAAAGCAAAACAACTTTTGCACTTCAAAAGACACCATTAAGAAGGTGAATTGGCAAAGCATTTCCCTAATAAGGACTTGTAGCCAGAATATGTAAGTCAATCTTCTGACTTAAAAACAAAAAAATAACTGAACTGAAAAATAAGTAGATTTGCACAGACATTTCCTCAAAGAAGATATACAAATAACCAATAAGCATACGAAAAGATGCTTACATCATTAGTTATTACAGAAGTAGAAATCAAAAGCACAATGAAATACTACTTCACACCCACTTGCGTGGATGTAATAAAAAAGACAGACAATAACAAATGTTGAGGAAGCTGTGGAGAAACTGGAACTGTTGTACATCGCTGGAGGAAATGCAAAATGGTGCAGTTGTTTTGGTTTGCAGTTTGGCAGATCCTTGAAGAGTTAAACATAGAGTTACCACATGACCCAGACATTCCACTCCTAGATATATATCCAAGGAATAAAAATATGTCCACACAAAAACTCGTACATTAATGTTCAGAGCTGAATTATTCACAGTAGCCCCAAACCCAAATATTCATAAAGTAATAAATGGTTAATGAAAATGTGGTGTGTCCATATATTAGAAAATTATTTGACCATAAAATAGAATGTAATACTAGTGCATGTGACAACATAAATGACCACTGAAAACAAATGGAAGAAATCAATCATAAAAGGCCACATATTATAGTCTATTTACATGAAGTGTCCAGAATAAGAAAACTCATAGAGACAAAAAGTAGATTAGTGGTTACCCAAGGCTAGGGGAGGGAGGATGAGCAGTCTTGCTAACAAGTAGGTGCTTCTTTTTGGGTGATGAAAATCTTCTGAAATTAGGTGGCGATAGTTGCACAACTTCGGGAATACAAGAAAACTACTGAATTGTGAATTTTAGTGTGAATTATGTTTCAACAAAGTCATTATTAAAAATTACCTAGTTTATGTAAACGGAGAAGGCAATGGCACCCCACTCCAGTACTCTTGCCTGGAAAATCCCTTGGATGGAGGCTGTCTCTTATACACATCTAGNGAATACAAGAAAACTACTGAATTGTGAATTTTAGTGTGAATTATGTTTCAACAAAGTCATTATTAAAAATTACCTAGTTTATGTAAACGGAGAAGGCAATGGCACCCCACTCCAGTACTCTTGCCTGGAAAATCCCTTGGATGGAGGAGCCTGGTGGGCTGCAGTCCATGGGGTCACTAAGAGTCGGACACGACTGAGCGACTTCACTTTCACGCATTGGAGAAGGCAATGGCACCCACTCCAGTGCTCTTGCTGGAGAATCCCAGGGACGGGGGAGCCTGGTGTGCTGCAGCCCATGGGGTCGCAAAGAGTCAGACACGACTGAGCGACCAGGGACGGGGGAGTGTGATGGGCTGCCGTCTCTGGGGTCGCGCAGAACTGCAGTGAAACTGAATGTAATTAAAGGGCTTCCCAGGTGGCACTAGTGGTAAAGAATCCACCTGCCAATGCAGGAGATGTAAGAGATGCAGGTTTGATCCCTGGAGGAGGGCCTGGCAACCCACTCCAGTATTCTTGCCTAGAGAATCCCATGCACAAAGAATTAAAATTTGGAAGAATACTCATTCATGCATGTAATCAAAGATGTGTACTTTAAATTAATAATTAGCCTTTCTCCTATCAAACTAGCAAATATTAAAAATTTTAAAGATGGTGTGAAGGAAAAGTAACAGTAGTATATTCTCAAGCGTGGACAATGCAGTGTCATGAAAAATATTGCTTCTGGTTTTGGAGTAAGGCAGAATTAACCTACAAGCTGCGTGGTCTTGACTAACTAATACGATCTCTGAATCTATATTTTAACTATAAAATGGTGATAATCTTCACCTTGTAGCATCAATATGCAGGATAATGATACATGCAAAAAATCTAGCTTAGTGCTTGGCATATAATAACAGTAACCACCATTAATCATGTAAAGTAATAAGAAAGAAATTTAGCAACAAGTATCAAGATTCATAACATGTTTATATTAATTTATCCATTAATTTAACTTCTGGCAACATAAATTCTAGGGAAATAAATACTAAGGAGGGGGAAATAATATGCACAAAACTATTTTTATGACATTATCTAGAACAGGAAATGATGTTCCATAATAGGAGAATAAGTCAGTTATGGTGCTACCAGTCACTGGATGAAAGGGTGATGTGGCTGTCATGAAGAATGATAGATTACATAGCTTTCTTTTTTTTTTTTTTTTAAATGATACTTCTGTGCATAAAAGGACCCAATCAACAATGAAAAAGTAACCTATGAAACGGGAAAAATATTTAAAATCATATCTGATAAAGGATTAATATCCAGAATATATCAAGAACTCCTACAAGTTAATAACAGAAAAACAAATAATCTGATTTAAAAAATAGGCAAAGACTGGAATAGCCATTTCTCCAAAGGTGATATACAGATGGTCAACAAACATGTGAAAAGATGCCCTACATTACTAATCATGAGGAAAATGCAAATCTGTTTATACCTGTCAGAATGACTACCATCAAAAAGACAAGAGATAAAAAGTGTTGGCAAGAATGTGGAGAAATTGGAAACTTTACACACTGTTGCATTCAGGAAATGTAAAACAGTACCGCTGCTATGGAAAACAGTATGAAGCTTCCTCAGAAAATTTAAAAAAGAACTAACATGTGATTCAGCAATTCTACTTCTGGGTGTATATCCAAAAGTACAAGAAGCAGGATCTTGAAGCGATATTTGTCCCCCCATATTTGTTGCAGCATTATTCACAATAACCCAGACATGGACACAACTAAATGTTCATCAATGGATGAATGGATAAAGAAAATGTTGTACACACACACACAAACACACACACAGAGTGAAATATTACTCAGCTTTAAAAAGGAAGAAAATCCTGTCACATTCTATAACATGGATGACATGTAAGGACATTATGGTAAGTGAAAAAAAGCCAGTCACAAAAAGGCAAATACTGTATGGTTCTACTTATATAAAGCATCTAAAGTAGTCGAGTTCATAGACACAGAGAGGGAAATGGTCCCAGGAGCTGAGGGAAGGGATGAATGGAGCCTTGTTTAATGGTCACCCATTGGTGATGCGTGCATGTTCAGTTGTGTTCCAGTCTTTGTGACTCCATGGACTGTAGCCCTCCAATCTCCTCCGTCCATGGCATTTTCCAGGCAAGAATGCTGGAGTAGGTTACCTTTTCCTCCTCCAGGGCATCTTCCAGACCCATGGATCCAACCCACTTCTCTTGCATCTCCTGCACCACTGAGCCACCTGGGAAGCCTGTTTAGTGGGTACAATTTTCAGTTTTGCAAGATCACAAAGCTTTGGAGCTCTGTGGCACAACAAATTGACTATACTGAACTGTACACTAAAAATTAGTTCAGATGGTAAGTTTTACGCTAGATGACTTTTACCACAATTTTAAAAGATCACTTTTGTGAATAATAAATATGAATCGAGAGCTTTTCACTGTGCTGGTGCTGCAGTCTAAGGGGAGAAGACTCAAAGAAGTAAAGGCCAGAGGGACCCTCCAGGGCCATCTGAAAGGATCATTGTTGAAAAAATTAAAGCAAAGATACAGACCTACTGCTGTCCTTATTAGCATATTGGTAAATATCTCTGCCGGTCACACAGGACACCAGAGTTTGATTCCCCGACAGGGACACAAAACACTCTTTGGCTTCCGCAGTGGCTCAGCAGTAAAGAAACCACCTGCAGTGCAGGAAACACAGGAGACGCGGGTTCGATCCCTGGGTCAGGAAGATCCCCTGGAGAAGGAAATGGCAACCCACTTCAGTATTCTTGCCTGGAGAATTCCATGGACAGAGAAGCCTGGTGGGGTTATAGTCTATGGGGTAGCACAGAGTCAGACACGACTGAAGCTACTGAGCATGAGCACATACATCTATTCCGTTTACATTTTGAAAATATTGATCCGACTGCAGTGTGTAAAATGGATTAAGTAAGTAAGTAAAGTCACTCAGTCGTGTCCGACTCTTTGTGACCCTGTGGACTGCAGCCCACCAAGCTCCTCAGTCCATGGGATTCTCCAAGCAAGAATACTGGAGTGGGTTGCCATTTCCTTCTCCAGGGGATCTTCCTGACCCAGGGATCGAACCCGCGTCTCCTGTGTTTCCTGCACTGCAGGTGGTTTCTTTACTGCTGAGCCACTGCGGAAGCCAAAGAGTGTTTTGTGTCCCTGTCGGGGAATCAAACTCTGGTCTCCTGTGTGACCGGCAGAGATATTTACCAATATGCTAATAAGGACAGCAGTAGGTCTATATCTTTGCTTTAATTTTTTCAACAATGATCCTTTCAGATGGCCCTGGAGGGTCCCTCTGGCCTTTACTTCTTTGAGTCTTCTCCCCTTAGACTGCAGCACCAGCACAGTGAAAAGCTCTCGATTCATATTTATTATTCACAAAAGTGATCTTTTAAAATTGTGGTAAAAGTCATCTAGCGTAAAACTTACCATCTGAACTAATTTTTAGTGTACAGTTCAGTATAGTCAATTTGTTGTGCCACAGAGCTCCAAAGCTTTGTGATCTTGCAAAACTGAAAATTGTACCCACTAAACAGGCTTCCCAGGTGGCTCAGTGGTGCAGGAGATGCAAGAGAAGTGGGTTGGATCCATGGGTCTGGAAGATGCCCTGGAGGAGGAAAAGGTAACCTACTCCAGCATTCTTGCCTGGAAAATGCCATGGACGGAGGAGATTGGAGGGCTACAGTCCATGGAGTCACAAAGACTGGAACACAACTGAACATGCACGCATCACCAATGGGTGACCATTAAACAAGGCTCCATTCATCCCTTCCCTCAGCTCCTGGGACCATTTCCCTCTCTGTGTCTATGAACTCGACTACTTTAGATGCTTTATATAAGTAGAACCATACAGTATTTGCCTTTTTGTGACTGGCTTTTTTTCACTTACCATAATGTCCTTACATGTCATCCATGTTATAGAATGTGACAGGATTTTCTTCCTTTTTAAAGCTGAGTAATATTTCACTCTGTGTGTGTGTTTGTGTGTGTGTGTACAACATTTTCTTTATCCATTCATCCATTGATGAACATTTAGTTGTGTCCATGTCTGGGTTATTGTGAATAATGCTGCAACAAATATGGGGGGACAAATATCGCTTCAAGATCCTGCTTCTTGTACTTTTGGATATACACCCAGAAGTAGAATTGCTGAATCACATGTTAGTTCTTTTTTAAATTTTCTGAGGAAGCTTCATACTGTTTTCCATAGCAGCGGTACTGTTTTACATTTCCTGAATGCAACAGTGTGTAAAGTTTCCAATTTCTCCACATTCTTGCCAACACTTTTTATCTCTTGTCTTTTTGATGGTAGTCATTCTGACAGGTATAAACAGATTTGCATTTTCCTCATGATTAGTAATGTAGGGCATCTTTTCACATGTTTGTTGACCATCTGTATATCACCTTTGGAGAAATGGCTATTCCAGTCTTTGCCTATTTTTTAAATCAGATTATTTGTTTTTCTGTTATTAACTTGTAGGAGTTCTTGATATATTCTGGATATTAATCCTTTATCAGATATGATTTTAAATATTTTTCCCGTTTCATAGGTTACTTTTTCATTGTTGATTGGGTCCTTTTATGCACAGAAGTATCATTTAAAAAAAAAAAAAAAAGAAAGCTATGTAATCTATCATTCTTCATGACAGCCACATCACCCTTTCATCCAGTGACTGGTAGCACCATAACTGACTTATTCTCCTATTATGGAACATCATTTCCTGTTCTAGATAATGTCATAAAAATAGTTTTGTGCATATTATTTCCCCCTCCTTAGTATTTATTTCCCTAGAATTTATGTTGCCAGAAGTTAAATTAATGGATAAATTAATATAAACATGTTATGAATCTTGATACTTGTTGCTAAATTTCTTTCTTATTACTTTACATGATTAATGGTGGTTACTGTTATTATATGCCAAGCACTAAGCTAGATTTTTTGCATGTATCATTATCCTGCATATTGATGCTACAAGGTGAAGATTATCACCATTTTATAGTTAAAATATAGATTCAGAGATCGTATTAGTTAGTCAAGACCACGCAGCTTGTAGGTTAATTCTGCCTTACTCCAAAACCAGAAGCAATATTTTTCATGACACTGCATTGTCCACGCTTGAGAATATACTACTGTTACTTTTCCTTCACACCATCTTTAAAATTTTTAATATTTGCTAGTTTGATAGGAGAAAGGCTAATTATTAATTTAAAGTACACATCTTTGATTACATGCATGAATGAGTATTCTTCCAAATTTTAATTCTTTGTGCATGGGATTCTCTAGGCAAGAATACTGGAGTGGGTTGCCAGGCCCTCCTCCAGGGATCAAACCTGCATCTCTTACATCTCCTGCATTGGCAGGTGGATTCTTTACCACTAGTGCCACCTGGGAAGCCCTTTAATTACATTCAGTTTCACTGCAGTTCTGCGCGACCCCAGAGACGGCAGCCCATCACACTCCCCCGTCCCTGGTCGCTCAGTCGTGTCTGACTCTTTGCGACCCCATGGGCTGCAGCACACCAGGCTCCCCCGTCCCTGGGATTCTCCAGCAAGAGCACTGGAGTGGGTGCCATTGCCTTCTCCAATGCGTGAAAGTGAAGTCGCTCAGTCGTGTCCGACTCTTAGTGACCCCATGGACTGCAGCCCACCAGGCTCCTCCATCCAAGGGATTTTCCAGGCAAGAGTACTGGAGTGGGGTGCCATTGCCTTCTCCGTTTACATAAACTAGGTAATTTTTAATAATGACTTTGTTGAAACATAATTCACACTAAAATTCACAATTCAGTAGTTTTCTTGTATTCCCGAAGTTGTGCAACTATCGCCACCTAATTTCAGAAGATTTTCATCACCCAAAAAGAAGCACCTACTTGTTAGCAAGACTGCTCATCCTCCCTCCCCTAGCCTTGGGTAACCACTAATCTACTTTTTGTCTCTATGAGTTTTCTTATTCTGGACACTTCATGTAAATAGACTATAATATGTGGCCTTTTATGATTGATTTCTTCCATTTGTTTTCAGTGGTCATTTATGTTGTCACATGCACTAGTATTACATTCTATTTTATGGTCAAATAATTTTCTAATATATGGACACACCACATTTTCATTAACCATTTATTACTTTATGAATATTTGGGTTTGGGGCTACTGTGAATAATTCAGCTCTGAACATTAATGTACGAGTTTTTGTGTGGACATATTTTTATTCCTTGGATATATATCTAGGAGTGGAATGTCTGGGTCATGTGGTAACTCTATGTTTAACTCTTCAAGGATCTGCCAAACTGCAAACCAAAACAACTGCACCATTTTGCATTTCCTCCAGCGATGTACAACAGTTCCAGTTTCTCCACAGCTTCCTCAACATTTGTTATTGTCTGTCTTTTTTATTACATCCACGCAAGTGGGTGTGAAGTAGTATTTCATTGTGCTTTTGATTTCTACTTCTGTAATAACTAATGATGTAAGCATCTTTTCGTATGCTTATTGGTTATTTGTATATCTTCTTTGAGGAAATGTCTGTGCAAATCTACTTATTTTTCAGTTCAGTTATTTTTTTGTTTTTAAGTCAGAAGATTGACTTACATATTCTGGCTACAAGTCCTTATTAGGGAAATGCTTTGCCAATTCACCTTCTTAATGGTGTCTTTTGAAGTGCAAAAGTTGTTTTGCTTTGTTTTGTTTTAATGAAGACTGATTTATCTCTCTTTCTTTTGTTTATGCTTTTGGTGTCATTTCAAAGAAACTATTGCCTAATCCAAGGTAACAAAAACTATGTCTAGTTTTCTTCCAAGAGTTCTATAGTTTTCATTCTTTCATTTAAGTTCTATTTTGAGTCAATTTGTATATATGGTGTGTGGTACAGGTCCTACTTCATTCTTTTGCATGTCAATATCCAGTTGTGTCAGAACCATTGGCTAAAAAGACTATTTTTTCCCTGCTGAACTGTTTGCCTAATTTCTGGGCCACTTATTTGTTCTGCTGATTTCTATATTCTTGAAGGTCCATAATGTCTTAATTAGTATGTTTTAAAATCTGTTTAACACCTGTATGCTTAGTTGCTCAGTCATGTCCTGCTCTTGCGACCCTATAGACTGTAGCCTGCCAGGCTCCTCTGTCCGTGGGATTCTCCAGGCAAGAATACTGCAGTGGGTTGCCATTTCCTTCTCCAGGGGATCTTTCTGACCCAAAAATTGAACCCAGGTCTCCTGCATTGGAGGCAGACTCTTGACCGACTAAGCTACAAGGGAAACCCGTCTTCCCTTATTAACCACCTCATCACCTTTCCCCCTCCAATATAGACACTGAGAATATGTCTTTTGATTCTCACTCACTTATTATTCGAGATCAGTAGTTTGCAAACTTGCTTCTCAGAGAACAAATTCAAAAGTTATGGTACATAGCTTGCATTTATACCTAGCGACCATTTCCTTCCTCCTTGAATTGCTGTTATTAATGGTTTGCTTCTTTTGCTCGATCCATTATTCTTCCTGGATAAAATAGATATTACCTCCAGGTAAAGAAGTAAATGAAGTTTTAAAGCAGATAATAAAACATAAAGGAGTTAAATTCTGTGATGACATAGTTCACCCAACTAGGTGGTAGCAAAGATGTTTGAAAACCTCAATCTCTATGAAGTTTATTTATGAGAATCTTCCCATTTAAATCTTAACAGTTTTGATAAAGCAATCTGGATTTTTAAGAAAAATTGAAACTTGTATCAACCAAGTTAATTGTACTTTTTCCTCCATAGTAGCTTATCACCCCACAGATTTAAACTTTGATACTCTTTGATCTGTCAAAGTAGCTGCAGCTTACCAAAAGCTGTAAGCTGTTGACTGCGTCTAGTCGCTGTTTTAGTTTTACCTCGGGAGCAGTATTCCCAAGGAATGGACAACATGATGACTCAAGGTGGTGAGAAGACATACACTGTTTCAGATAAGGAGTATTTTTACTGTTCTCCTAACACATAATACAATTAGCAAAGATCAACAAAATCTTTAGTGAGGGGGAACACACCGAAGATAGAACAGAATGAACATTCATTTTTTGCAGGTAGACATATATTTACCCTCTCTCAGAAAATAATAGTGAAGACCACATTTTAATGAATAATGTTGAATCTTTTTCAGGTCTAGGTCTATATAAGCCAAAAACAAAATGTTATGTAAATTTATGACATTTGCCAGTGGCTGGGCAACACAACACAACCTTGTGACTTCTAAGTATGTGGATCTTTCTCCTAGTGCCAAAAAGACTACTTATACACAGTCTAAACCCTNGCTTCCCAGGTGGCACTAGTGGTAAAGAATCCACCTGCCAATGCAGGAGATGTAAGAGATGCAGGTTTGATCCCTGGAGGAGGGCCTGGCAACCCACTCCAGTATTCTTGCCTAGAGAATCCCATGCACAAAGAATTAAAATTTGGAAGAATACTCATTCATGCATGTAATCAAAGATGTGTACTTTAAATTAATAATTAGCCTTTCTCCTATCAAACTAGCAAATATTAAAAATTTTAAAGATGGTGTGAAGGAAAAGTAACAGTAGTATATTCTCAAGCGTGGACAATGCAGTGTCATGAAAAATATTGCTTCTGGTTTTGGAGTAAGGCAGAATTAACCTACAAGCTGCGTGGTCTTGACTAACTAATACGATCTCTGAATCTATATTTTAACTATAAAATGGTGATAATCTTCACCTTGTAGCATCAATATGCAGGATAATGATACATGCAAAAAATCTAGCTTAGTGCTTGGCATATAATAACAGTAACCACCATTAATCATGTAAAGTAATAAGAAAGAAATTTAGCAACAAGTATCAAGATTCATAACATGTTTATATTAATTTATCCATTAATTTAACTTCTGGCAACATAAATTCTAGGGAAATAAATACTAAGGAGGGGGAAATAATATGCACAAAACTATTTTTATGACATTATCTAGAACAGGAAATGATGTTCCATAATAGGAGAATAAGTCAGTTATGGTGCTACCAGTCACTGGATGAAAGGGTGATGTGGCTGTCATGAAGAATGATAGATTACATAGCTTTCTTTTTTTTTTTTTTTTAAATGATACTTCTGTGCATAAAAGGACCCAATCAACAATGAAAAAGTAACCTATGAAACGGGAAAAATATTTAAAATCATATCTGATAAAGGATTAATATCCAGAATATATCAAGAACTCCTACAAGTTAATAACAGAAAAACAAATAATCTGATTTAAAAAATAGGCAAAGACTGGAATAGCCATTTCTCCAAAGGTGATATACAGATGGTCAACAAACATGTGAAAAGATGCCCTACATTACTAATCATGAGGAAAATGCAAATCTGTTTATACCTGTCAGAATGACTACCATCAAAAAGACAAGAGATAAAAAGTGTTGGCAAGAATGTGGAGAAATTGGAAACTTTACACACTGTTGCATTCAGGAAATGTAAAACAGTACCGCTGCTATGGAAAACAGTATGAAGCTTCCTCAGAAAATTTAAAAAAGAACTAACATGTGATTCAGCAATTCTACTTCTGGGTGTATATCCAAAAGTACAAGAAGCAGGATCTTGAAGCGATATTTGTCCCCCCATATTTGTTGCAGCATTATTCACAATAACCCAGACATGGACACAACTAAATGTTCATCAATGGATGAATGGATAAAGAAAATGTTGTACACACACACACAAACACACACACAGAGTGAAATATTACTCAGCTTTAAAAAGGAAGAAAATCCTGTCACATTCTATAACATGGATGACATGTAAGGACATTATGGTAAGTGAAAAAAAGCCAGTCACAAAAAGGCAAATACTGTATGGTTCTACTTATATAAAGCATCTAAAGTAGTCGAGTTCATAGACACAGAGAGGGAAATGGTCCCAGGAGCTGAGGGAAGGGATGAATGGAGCCTTGTTTAATGGTCACCCATTGGTGATGCGTGCATGTTCAGTTGTGTTCCAGTCTTTGTGACTCCATGGACTGTAGCCCTCCAATCTCCTCCGTCCATGGCATTTTCCAGGCAAGAATGCTGGAGTAGGTTACCTTTTCCTCCTCCAGGGCATCTTCCAGACCCATGGATCCAACCCACTTCTCTTGCATCTCCTGCACCACTGAGCCACCTGGGAAGCCTGTTTAGTGGGTACAATTTTCAGTTTTGCAAGATCACAAAGCTTTGGAGCTCTGTGGCACAACAAATTGACTATACTGAACTGTACACTAAAAATTAGTTCAGATGGTAAGTTTTACGCTAGATGACTTTTACCACAATTTTAAAAGATCACTTTTGTGAATAATAAATATGAATCGAGAGCTTTTCACTGTGCTGGTGCTGCAGTCTAAGGGGAGAAGACTCAAAGAAGTAAAGGCCAGAGGGACCCTCCAGGGCCATCTGAAAGGATCATTGTTGAAAAAATTAAAGCAAAGATATAGACCTACTGCTGTCCTTATTAGCATATTGGTAAATATCTCTGCCGGTCACACAGGAGACCAGAGTTTGATTCCCCGACAGGGACACAAAACACTCTTTGGCTTCCGCAGTGGCTCAGCAGTAAAGAAACCACCTGCAGTGCAGGAAACACAGGAGACGCGGGTTCGATCCCTGGGTCAGGAAGATCCCCTGGAGAAGGAAATGGCAACCCACTTCAGTATTCTTGCCTGGAGAATTCCATGGACAGAGAAGCCTGGTGGGGTTATAGTCTATGGGGTAGCACAGAGTCAGACACGACTGAAGCTACTGAGCATGAGCACATACATCTATTCCGTTTACATTTTGAAAATATTGATCCGACTGCAGTGTGTAAAATGGATTAAGTAAGTAAGTAAAGTCACTCAGTCGTGTCCGACTCTTTGTGACCCTGTGGACTGCAGCCCACCAAGCTCCTCAGTCCATGGGATTCTCCAAGCAAGAATACTGGAGTGGGTTGCCATTTCCTTCTCCAGGGGATCTTCCCGACCCAGGGATCGAACCCAGGTCTCCCACATTGGAGGCAGATGCTTTAACCTCTGAGCCACCAGATTAGATGAATATAAAACTGTATGCAAAAACATGCAAATGAAGGCAAAAACTAAAGGGAATAAGCTAATGGCTGTTTTTCTTCCAATGAAAGAAAGTTCTTGTCTTCCATAATTCTTAAAGTTGGTGAACAAAAAAGCCACACAATTTTGAAATGTAGAACAGAGGGAGAGGCTTGTTTAATCTCCTTTTCTTGCGTGGCCCACCTCTCAGGTTATGCCAATTGAAGTTCAGTTCAAAGGCTGAGTGTCTCCTGTGCTGCCACCTAGTGGTAACTCCCAGGCTAACAACAGAATTCAAGATGACACCAATAACGTTTTGTTTTATGTCAAATAATCACAGCACAATCTAGGAATAGAGTTGAAAGTATTCTAGTAATTTTAAAATATGTCTCTTTGATACTAGTCTATTGCAAGTGATTAGAGAGTGAACATTTTTGTGACCTCTTTAAATCTCTTCTTGATCTCTTTTAAGTGGTTAAATGGGGCGGGGGGGGGCGTGGCAATGTTTGAAATTTTATATTAACACAGAAAAATTAATGATGAAAAATTCTGTTGATCTGGGTTTTTAAAAATGTCAAAATCTAATAAAGATGACACTAGAGGTTTTATAAATGAGAGATGATCTTTAGATATAGGTATTTTTAAGTTGGCAAATGTAATATTTTCTTTGCCAGTTTGTTATTTTGTAATAAGAAACTTCTTAAAGAAGATGATCAGAAAATTCTCAGGAACCAAAAATGGTATACACTGATATTCAGAAAACATAATATTTTAATGTAAGAAAATGCATGGTGTTTCTTAATTTATAAACTTTAAATAAAATGGTATAAAGTATTGTAACCCATAATTTAAAGCTATTTTTTAATTAATGGGAAATATTAATTTTTTTGGAAGAAAACAATATTAATAGACAGCAAATCAATGTAAGCTATTTTAAAATCTTACCTTATGTTTCTGGGTTTTTCTTCTTTCTTATTTCTGTTTATCAATTGTAAAGACTAGGTAAATAACTTCTCTGCTATTTAAGTTGGTGTCTCAACTTATGAATGGATCCATATTTTTGTGAAAAACAGAAAGGGGCTTTGGATTTAGATTGCCTGCTGCCAATTCAATGACTTTTCTAGGCACATGTTTCTTGGACCAATGACTCTAACAATCCTTATCTGAAGAATGAGATTAAAAACCCCTACCAACTCACAGAGGTTTTGAAGGATTAAATGAAATAATGCATACAAGGTCCTTAAGTGCAGACACTTATAGTTCATAAGAAATGCTCAAAGATCTTAACTAACATTATTACAAATGAAAATAATCTATGCTAATGGAACAAGTCTATGACTATCAAAACATCATTACTCAAATATCTCCCACCAGATCAGTGGTGTGATTAAAAAAAAAAATGTGTGTGTGTATGTTTGTGTGCGTGTGTGTTGACTGAATGACGCCTGCCTCCACTAACTTGCATTTAGGAATCATTATTTTGAAGAAACAGTGATCATGTATAGACATCAGGGTCTGTTCTTCCTTAGATAGCGAACTGAATACAAAGTACTCTGAATACAAAGCATTCAGAATAGAAACGAGAAAATGAACTTGACCCAGAGTAAGACATGTTCTAAAATTTTAATTTAAAAGATATAAGAGTAATTAAAATACTACCTAAATTTATTCCTACTCCAAAATATGTGAAACTACTTGTACATTAGCGTTTGCTAAGTAAAGTTTTAGTAACACTTGAATTAAGCATTTTTGGTTAAAATGTAGAAGTTATTTTAATGAATAAGTCTTTAAATGCCATTTAAGGTTTCTTAAACCATTGATTATTGCTCATCCTGTGGTTTAACTGGGAAACAGAACAATTGATGAATCTTTGTGTATGATGTACCAGAAGTCAAAATACGTATGATACAAATTAAGTACAAAAGCCAGAGGGATGCAGAGAATAGCTCAGAGTCAGAAGTAGAGTGAGGAAGTCATCTATGGAATATTCTGGAAGGCAGTATGTTGGTGAAGTTGTCCATTGTTGGAGAGACAGTTACAGACTGTCAGGAACTGGGTGAGACTGTGACCGAGCCCCAGGCTGGCCAGTGTAGGCTTGACGGAAAGAAAAGTTGTTTATGCTGGACCCTGAAAAAGAGAGAAGGGAGGTCAAGGTACCCATGCAGGGGAGATGGAGTGGGCAGAAATGCAGACCCTGAAATATACATAGTGTGGTGTGGCTGAAGAAAAAGCACCTGGATGGTGACTCTGCTCCACATCAAAACTGTCTCATCCAAGTGCTCTGACCTAGCCTCAGTGCTCCTGAAGTCAAGAATGTCTTACACATGGAGAAGGCTCCTGTGTTCCACTCATTGAGTCGACCCATGTTATGTAGCTTTTATGTAGCAGAAATCATTCCACACACTAAGGAACATGACATTGTCCTTGCTTGGTGCATGACAGCTATGGGAACTTGCAATTACATCACAGTGTGTGGTAACTGCTAGATTGGCAGTGTAGCAGAAGACTTAGAGCAAGGCATTACCTGAACCCAGGTTCCTGCTGGGTAACCTCAGGTGAGTTCCTTGGTCTTTCTGAGCCTTGGGTTCCTCATCCATAGAATGGAGGCATGACCACAACCATGCATTTCGGTTGTTAATGGGTTTACATGATATGACGCAGGCCAAGATCTTAGCATAATCATGACCCATGGAGAGTAAATGTTAGCTCTTGAGAGAAAAGACACAGAGGTATGGGATGTATAGAAAATAGTCCCGTATTTATGAAACCGATAGTTATGAGAAACCAAAGAAGTAATAGAATAGGCAACATAAGGCAAGATGCAAAGAAGTTAGTCAGATAAAGACGAGGACTTGGGATGCGTCGAGAAAGAAGAACTCTAGAGAAGAGCTCTAGGGTTGAGAGAATGAAAGGCATGCTGAGGGAACTAAAAATAATGGATAAATGAAGGTAAAGTGGAGGCTGGGGAGATGGCAGGGCTTTGATTGTGTGGGGAACAAGCACATCTGCCTCAGGGGCAATGACCTGACAGTGCCATTCCTTCTGGCTGGGGTGCCATTCACCAGTAATGAGGAAGAAGAGGAACGGTTCTATGAAGACCTGCAAGATCTCTAGCACCAACACCCAAAAGAGATGTCCTTTTCATTATGGGGAACTGGAATGCAAAAGGAGGAAGTCAAGAGATACCTGGAGTAACAGGCATTTTGACTTCGGAGTACAAAATGAAGCAGAGCAAAGGCTAACAGAATTTTGCCAAGAGAATGCACTGGTCATAGCAAACACCCTCTTCCAACAACACAAGAGAAGACTCTACACATGGACATCACCAGATGGTAAATAGCAAAATCAGATTGAT
Organism: Oreotragus oreotragus; assembly: GCA_006410675.1. NCBI lineage: Eukaryota > Metazoa > Chordata > Mammalia > Artiodactyla > Bovidae > Oreotragus > Oreotragus oreotragus. Next base: position 137,414 of record SJYX01011082.1, on the reverse strand, counting down.
TATATTCTTTGGCTCTATACAGTCAGCAAAAACAAGACCGGGAGCTGACTGTGGCTCAGTATGAACTCCTTATTGCCAAATTCAGACTTATATTGAAGAAAGTAGGGAAAACCATTAGATCACTCAGATATGACTTAAATCAAATCCCTTACAATTATATAGTGGAAATGGCAAATAGATTCAGTAGATTAGATCTGATAGAGTACATGATGAACTATGGATGGAGGTTTGTGACATTGTACAGGAGAGAGGGATCGAGACCATCCCCAAGAAAAAGAAACGCAGAAAAGCAAAATGGCTGTCTGAGGAAGCCTTACAAATAGCTGTCAAAAGAAGCAATGTAAAAAGCAAAGGAGAAAAAGAAAGATATACCCATTTGAATGCAGACTTCCAAAGAATAGCAAGGAGAGATAAGAAAGCCTTCCTCAGTGATCAGGGCAAAGAAATAGAGGAAAACCATAGAATGAGACAGTGGGAAAGACTAGAGATCTCATCAAGAAAATTAGAGTTACAAAGGGAACGTTTTATGCAAAGATGGGCTCAATAAAGGACAGAAATGGTAGGGACCTAACAGAAGTACAAGATATTAAGAAGAGGTGGCAATAATACACAGACGATCTATACAAAAAAAGATCTTCATGACCCAGATAATCACGATGGTGTGATCACTCATCTAGAGCCAGACCTGGAATGTGAAGTCAAGTGGGCCTTAGGAAGGATCACTAGAAACAAAGCTAGTGGAGGTGATGGAATACCATTTGAGCTATTTCAAATCCTAAAATTTGATGCTGTGAAAGTGCTGCACTCAGTATGCCAGCTAATCTGGAAAATTCAGCAGTTGCTACAGAACTGGAAAAGGTCAATTTTTATTCCAGTCCCAAAGAAAGGCAATGCCAAAGAATGCTCAAACTGCCACACAATTGCACTTATCTCATACTAACAAAGTAATGCTCAAAATTCTCCAAGCCAGGCTTCAACAGTATATGAACCGTGAACTTCCAGATGTTCAAACTGGTTTTAGAAAAGGCAGAGGAACCAGAGATCAAATTGCCAACATCCACTGGATTATCAAAAAAGCAAGACATTTCCAGAAAAATATATATTTCTGCTTTATTGACTATGCCAAGCCTTTGACAGTGTGGACCACAGCAAACTGGAAAATTCTGAAAGAGATGGGAATACTAGACCACCTGACCTGCCTCTTGAGAAATCAGTATGCAGGTCAGGAAGCAATATTTAAACTGGACATGAAACAACAGACTTGTTCTAAATAGGAAAAGGAGTATGTCAAGGCTGTATATTGTCACCCTGATTATTTAACTTATATGCAGAGTGCATCATGAGAAATGCTGGGCTGGAGGAAGCACAAGCTGGAATCAAGATTGCTGGGAGAAATATCAATAACCTGAAATATGCAGAAATATCAATAACCTGAAATAAAAATAACCACTCTATGGCAGAAAGTAAAGAAAAACTAAAGAGCCTCTTGATGAAAGTGAAAGAGGAGAGTGAAAAAGTTGGCTTAAAACTCAACATTCAAAAAGCTGAGATCATGGCATCTGGTCCCATCACTTCATGGGAAATAGATGGGAAAACAGTGGAAACAGTGGCTGACTTTATTTTTATGGGCTCCAAAATCACTGCAGGTGGTGACTGCAGCCATGAAATTAAAAGATGCTTACTCCTTGGAAGGAAAGTTATGACCAACCTAGACAGCATATTAAAAAGCAGAGACATTACTTTGCCAACAAAGGTCCATCTAGTCAAAGCTATGGTTTTTCCAGTAGTCGTGTATGTATGTGAAAGTTGGACTATAAAGAAAGCTGAGTGCTGAAGAATTGATGCTTTTGAACTGTGGTGTTGGAGAAGACTCTGGAGAGTCCCTTGGACTGCAAGGAGATCCAACCAGTCTATCCTAAAGGAGATTGGTTCTGAGGGTTCAACATGTTGAAGCTGAAACTTCAATACTTTGGCCACCTGATGCAAAGAACTGACTCATTTGAAAAGACCCTGATACTGGGAAAGATTGAAGATGGGAGAAGAAGGGGACGACAGAGGATGAGATGGTTGGAAGGTATCACTGACTCAATGGACATGAGTTTGAGTAAGCTCTAGGAGTTGGTGGTGGAGAGGGAGGCCTGGTGTGCTGCAGTCCACGGGGTCGCAGAGTCAGACATGACTGAGCTGCTGAACTGAACTGACTGGGGTGCTATTCTTCCAGACACCATCATGTCTCTCTCTCTTACGTCCTTCAGGCCTTTCCTCAAACATCTCCATAGTGAGGAGGTCTTCCTTGACTATTGTGGGTAAACTGGGGCTTATGCAACAGGGCAATGGTGAAAACATGTGGATTCAGGAGTAGGTTCTGTGATCAGCATCCCAGCTCTGTCTCTTCCTTTGGGCATTCTTTTGTTTCCTCACCTATAAATGTGAATAATAATAGTTCTGATGCAGAGGGCTGATAGAAGTAGAGCCCTGAAAAGAATGATGGACACACAGTCAGTTCAGTTCAGTCGCTCAGTCATGTCCGACTCTTTGTGACCCTATGAAATGCAGCACACCAGGTCTCTCTGTCCATCACCAACCCCTAGAGCCTATTCAAACTCATGTCCATTGAGTCAGTGATGCCTTCCAACCATTTCATCCTCTGTCGTCCCCTTCTCCTGTCTTCAGTCTTTCCCAGCATCAGGGTCTTTTCAAATGAGTCAGTTCTTCACATCAGGTGGCCAAAGTATTGGAGTTTCAGCTTCAGTATCAGTCCTTCCAATGAATAATTAGGACTGATTTCCTTTAGGATGGACTGATTTGATCTCCTTGCAGTCCAAGGGACTCTCAAGAGTCTTCTCCAACACCTCAGTTCAAAAGCATCAATTCTTCGGCACTCAGCTTTCATTATAGCTGACACACAATAAGTACTCTCTAAGGATATGATGCTGTTATTGTTACTGTCATAATTATTGTTCCAAATAATAATTGAGATGTACAGTAGAGGGCATTCCACTGTTAAAGTCAGTATCGTGGTGCTAGTGGTAAATACTTGCCTGCCAATGCAGGAGACGATGGTTTGATCCCTGGATGGGGAAGATTCCCTGGAGGAGGAAATGTCAACCTATCCCAGTATTCCTGCTTGGAGAAGACCCAAGGACAGAGGAGCCTGGCAGGCTACAGTCCATGGGATTGCAAAGAATAGGACACGACTGAGCATCTGAGAGCCTCTTGCACTCTGCTTACTGCTTTGGTAAAGCTGCGGGAAGCTAGATTTCCATGAGGGGTAATTTTTTATTTTTCCTTTTGTAATTAGGAAATGTATCAAGCACATCAAAGAGTACATAGAATTGTACCACAGATACCTGTATACCTACCACCCAGCTTAACGACTATAAAGTTAGAAATAGAATTGAAGTATTTAGTCCTGATTTCTTTCTTATTGTTACACTAGCTTTTCCCAAGGGAGCCACTTGCAAGCTGTTTTGGTGGAGCGTGATGTGGGGAGAAAGTTGAAAGATCAGGTTCTAATTTGTTTGGGAAGCAGTGGGTTTTTACAAAATTAAATAGGGTTATTTTCTGTAAGATTTCTCAAAGCTTCCCAAATTGAACACAGACCCCCCCCCGTTTTTATGCCATGCCTTTGGGGACTATGTTTCACAAGAAACATTTTTGAAAACACTATAGCATCAACTCCAAAAAGTACTAGTAACTGGATCATTTTCACATCATTCAGAAGATAGATTAATTTTAAATATTAAATAAAAAAACTAGGACTTAATGATGAATAATCAGAATGCCAAGAGCTGAATGGGAGTTCAGCTTTAATAACCATGGAGAACTCTACAGCTTGATTATTTATGTACAGTTTTCTCTGTAATCTTGCTATTTTATTCTATCCACATTTCCCCGATCTTAATGTTTATTTAATTTTAACTGTCATTGTTTGATATGTGTTGTATCCTCAAATCCTTTAGAGCAAGGCAGGGAGCAGATTTATTAAACTCAAATGAAATATTTAATTGTCTTCACCACATAATGCTAAATTTTACAAAATTGATTTAATGACTATTGAACATTTCTTTTGGTTCTTTCCAAATTTAACATTGATTGACCTTGAGATTAAGCCATTAGTATTGACGTAAGCCAGAAGATGGACTACAGCCACAGCATACTTATAAATTCAGTTACTTCAAGGTTAAGCTGTGGTGGAGGTCAGGGTCAGTGATGAGCTGACGGACTGGAAGACGGGTGGGGAAAAACTCCTTGGAGCAGCTGGTCCTTGAGCTGTGATTTCAAGAGGAGACATTTGTGGTTTGGTTGTTGTTCCATAGATATGGAAAAAGTTGAACAAAGGCTCACAGCCAGGAGAGGAAGAACCAGTGGAAGGAACCACATGACAATAAATTTAGTTAGTCTGGAAGGTGAAGACGAGGTTAGAGTAGGAGATGAAAACAGTCAGAGGGTAGGTCAAGCCAGGAGAAGCCTTTGAAAGAAATACTCGGACATTTGTGTTTGACTTAAAGGGTAATAGGAAATCAATGTAAGACTGCAGTTCTTTAGAGGGTATGATCAAATGATGAATAAGGGAAACATAAAGAGAAGTGAAATGACTTTAGAAATCGCTGCCCTATGAACATAATTTATGTACCAGTAAATATTTGTTGAATGGTGATTAAACAAATGATTATGCTGATGTGGGTGGGCAATTCAGTTTACAGAACCCAAGCAATAAGATAAATGCTCATAATCAGGAGGGTGGGTTGTCACAGAATTCCTGGGAGAAAGTCAAGAGGAGTAGTAATAACAGTAACAATAATGATAATATAATAAAATATAACACACACATGCATTTTACTGCTGTGACAAATGTGCAATAAAAGAGGTGAGGTAGATATGATTCTCGCCTCTCAGGAGCTTAAAATCTAGAGGTAACACATTCATACCCATTCAACACTAAATACCTAATATTGGTCACGCTATGTTATATGCTAGTTATGGAACAAGAAATATAGTCACCATGGAATTTACAGTCTACCAGGATGCAGAGAAGTAGACAGGCAATTAAAATACGGGGTTAAAAGGATGTCTGTTGGAAAAATACAGGAAAGCAGAGCTCGACTGAAGGGGTAGAAAGCTGTGCAGGGTGTTACAACATCACCGAATGTGTTCAGAATGGAGCAAGCTGTGTTTCCAAAACTTGGGAGACCATGATTGGGACTGAAGGACTATTTTGATAAGCATCTTGTATTGGGGTCAGTGATACAACCAAGGAGTATGCTTAAACAACAGTAAAGAATCACTAAACTCCTTTCAAAGGAGGTTGAGGCTGGTTGTCTTCAGGGCTTTCATTTTCCTAAACTGTAAATCACAAATCTGATGTTACAGGGGAGCTGTTCACAGACAACATAAGAAAGGCTAATCGCTGGCTGCCTGGAGAGTTTTCCCCTCCCTACTCTTGCTTCACGTAGCATATGGCTTCTTCTTCATATAAATACTTTAAATATTTATCAATTTGAAGAGATACCCCCTGTTGGCTCATTTTCTCAGTATTTATTCTATTCTGCAGTGTGCTATAGGAGCAGGAGAGTGGGCCACTGTGCTGGTTAATTTTCTGTATCAACATGACTGGGCTCTGTGATGTCCATGGTTGAACATGATTTCTGAGTATGTCTGTGAGGGTATAGATGAGATAAACATTTAAATCAGTAGACTGGGTAAAGCAGATTATTCTCCTTATTTGGGTGGGCATTATTCAACTGTTGAAGGACTGAAAGGAATAAAAAGACTAATAAGAATCCTTTCTCTCATCCTAACTATCTTCCACCTGGGATATTGGTCTTCCCCTTCCTTTGGACTGGAACTTATACTGTTGGCTCTTTTGCTTTTTAAGTCTTTGATCTCAGACTGGAACTAGACCATCAGTTAACTTGGGTCCCTAGACAGCTGACTGGCAGATCTGGACTTAGCCTCCAAAATTTAATGAGAGTCTCTGATTTTCTTTATAATTTGGCTTCTTTACCTCCTGTACTGGACAGTTTCCATTATGTATCTGGGGGAAGGTAACGAACACAATAAAAATGTAGATATTTTTCTTTTAACCCAAGAATGCCAGGGAAGCGAGAGCATAATTCCCACAGTGATCAGCAGCGAAGTCCAAGGAAAACTCTGATTGGCTATTTTTGATCATTTTCCCATCCCCAAGTCAATCAGGGATGATGGAGTTCTCTGACCAAGTTTGGGTCCTTTGCCCACTCTATGAACTAGGAGGTTGTGTTAAACCTCCAATTCCCCAAAACACATGGAATGGAGACAGGGTGGATTCCTCAAGTGGAAGATACTGGTGTTACAATATAGTTTTAAACAGTTAAAAATCTGGTGAGATATGTAAATAGTTACGTGTAAAGTTTTATTCTACACACTAATCAGGGCCTCCCTGGTGGCTCAGTGGTAAAGAACCCTCCTCCCAGTGCAGGGCACCCAGGCTCAATCCCTCGGTTGGAAAGACCCTCCAGAGAAGGAAATGGCAAGCCATCCCAATATTCTTGGCTGGAAAATCCCATGGGCAAAGGAAAATCCCATGGGCAAAGGAGCTTGGTAGGCTACAGTCCATGGGATTGCAAAAGAGTCAGACACGACTTAGCAGCCGAACAACACACTAATCAGTGATGAGCTAAGATAGAAGTTATAACACATTCAAAAAAGATGGAAATGAATGTGCATATGGAGTTAAAACTCTTTTTCCCCCACAAGGTTGGGAGAGTTGGGAAGAAGTTAATTGAATCTCTACAGGACAAGATTAGAGACAAGAATTACTGTGTCTTACTACAAATTATCTACAATTCACAGAATTATAAAATAACTCCCACAGAATCAGAATCTGATAACCCAGAGTTTTGTCTAGGATCTATTTGCATAGTTTTCAAATGGAAGCACAAATATTTTTCCTTTGCTGCAAAGACAACCAGCATGAGCTCACTAAACAAGAGATGCAGAACTAAGGCAGAAGTATTTCTCCTCTTAATTCCAGGTGGCACCAGCAGAGAGCTTACCAGAGCTCAGTTGTAGTAGGTGATCTACTGGGTCCTCGAAACAGGTCTGTGCCTCAGTTGTCTCTGTCCTCTGGACCTAACTCATGAGAAATGTCTACTAAGTGGGTGGATTGAATATTGAAAAGGGCACCTGCTGTGTGGACTTCCTCTGGAACAATGGAAAAGCCCCCTAGAGCCATCCTAGAGCTCTTACTTTTCAGCTATCAGAAAAGCCTTGTAACTGTACTACTATAAAATAGATCACGTATGGTGATGGTTGCCTACAGAGATGTAGAACAATCATTGTTCTTCAGTTGCTCTTTGCGACCCCATGAACCGAAGCAGGCTGGGCTTCCCTGTCTATCACAATCTCCCAGAGTTTGCTCAAACTCATGTCCACTGAATCAGCGATGCCATCCAAACTTCTCATCCTCTGTTGTCGCCTTTGGATTATTATTATTGTGCCATTATATTAATAATATATTAATATTAATAACTACATTAAAAGATGATTGCAACTGTTTGGGATTTGTATTAAGATTGTGTTGAATACAAGGAAATGTAACTTCCAAGCCTGATGAAGAAGATGTTTCCAGGGGATCCCATCCCCTCCCAACTAATAAGATATGTATTCACTAGGAAATTAGGCTGCTGCTAGGCTCACCCTCAAAGAAAAGCATAAACTCAATAGGAGATAATAGCTAAAAATACATTCGGTACAAGGGAAGAGAAACAATTGCAGAGTCAGCATGGCAGCCTGAAAGACAAGTAGTATATGAACTGCAGGCCCAACAGTCAAATCAGTTTCACATAGTTTGTTTTGACATTGACTTTTCAAGCTAATCACCTCTTGATTGTGGCCCCATAGGAACAAGGGATTTTAAGACAGTCAACCAGTATACTAGTTATCCACAGGAGAGGATAGAATTGACTCTGCCTTTAGGTTCACAGAGTAGCTTCATTCTCACCACTCAGGCGTATGAATCGACGTGACTCTTGGAAAAAGTGGGATCAGGAGCTCTGTCATGAGAGCTATAGCCAGTTGGAGGGACATGGTCTAATAGCCTAGCACAGTCAAAAGTAAAACAATGTTATTTCTCTCAACCAGTGAATTAATAAAGTATGTGTAGTTATTACCCTAAACACTTGCATGTCCTTCTGGGGATAATATATGTATTTAGTTGTATCCCTTTAGAAGATTCACTTAGTATAAAATAAAAAGACAGCTCTGATTAAGGTAGGGTTCTTCACAGTTAGATGCAGAGCTATAAAAGTAGAAGGAAGGATAAATTTGACCAAAAAAAAGTTAGGAAATTTCAGACTCTCAGAAGGAAATGTGAGTGAGTGAGTGAAAATTGCTCAGTCGTGTCTGACTCTTTGTCACACCAAGCCTGCCAGGTTCCTCTGTCCATGAAATTCGTCAGGCAGGAATACTGGAGTGCGTTGCCATTTCTTTCTTCAAGGGAAATACAAGGAGATTTCAAAGGCTGGTGCTTTCGAACCCAAGTCATGCTGACACCTCTAGGAGCTGGTGTGTGATCTTCATGCTCAGGCTGATTTCCAACGGAAAGAAGCTGAAACCCAGATCATGCCTTGCTCTGTCTCTCCACAGCGCCCTCCCGTGACCAAGAGCATTCTTCTTCCCTAAACCAAGGTGACCTCAATGGAAGCCTTTCTTTCCTCTTTTCCAAGTAATTTAAAAAGAAATAAATAAGTAGCCAAAAGCCAACCCAGAGAGGAAAACCTGTTGGAAAGAAAGGATGCTGGCTCATTCATTGTCGCCCTGTGTGGGCAGTAGACGGACGGATGCTGCAACCTGGGCCCACGCATCTGTTAACTGGGGAAAGAACTGTGGTGATGTTTTTGACTCCTAAATGCAACTGCTCTGCAGTGTGCCAAGTGTTCACATAGAAAATCAGCAAACTCCAGGGAGCCGGGGAGGGGGAGGGAGACTTGGAAAAATTGAATATTGGAGTTTTGGAGCAGGTTGAGAGGTAACAGGAGGGGGAAGATTTCATCTCTGAGGTGGTCCCATTTTAAATATGCTTTAGCCTTCTTACAGAAAGTGGCTCTCTGTATACGTTTACACACCCGCCTGCCAGCCAGGGCTCCCTGGCCTCCTCTGCCACCCTCCTTTTAAAGCAACAGCTGCTCATTCATGGGACTATGCAAACACCTGGGCTCCTTGGCTCTGCTTGTGTGTGTGTGTGTGTGTGTGTGTGTGTGAGAGAGAGAGAGAGAGAGAGAGAGAGAGAGAGGAAGAGAGAGCAGTTTATGAGCTTTGTGGAATAGAGGGTTGTAGTCAGCCTTAGAAGATGCCAGGAGGAAAGGAGGCGAGAACCTGGTCAATAGTGCCTTCTCAGCAGAAGAGGGTGGAGCGAAAAAGGATTGTTTCAAACCCATGATTTCATTGAACTCACTGAAAGCAAGACTAAAATATGTTTGGAAGATCCTCAAGCTTTACTGCAACACTGTAGCAAGGGCACACAGAATCCAGACCCAGGAGTCAGATGCCCCTGGCTTTGAGTCCCTTCTCTGCCCTGTGACCTCTGTGTGCTCTTGGGTAAATTGTCTAATCAGTCTCAGGGAAAACTGCATTATCTGTGACATGGAGATACCGAATCTTTACCTCATGAGATTCTTGGAAAGATTAGAGTGTAAATTAGGATTGCAACCAAGGTTTAGTGAGCTCGTTGAAAACAAGCATTAACTCTCATATTAGGTAATGTGTTTGGCTGACTTATTCTTTATAGCATACCAGTTGTTTGTCATAAAATAACGCTATGGAATAGGATTTCTAATTCTTGAGGAATTAAGAATATCTCACCCTGTCATCTGAAGGAAAAGGTTCTCCTTAAGACAATATGCCTGTTTTCTAGTTTCTTTCACCTACAGACAGCCATGATACAACACTTCAATGTATTGTTTGTATTCTACATTGACTCAAGAGTTAGACTAAAGCTCACAGTGAATAAAAGAGGAATGTGAATACAGAATTACTAAATCCAACATGGTGCAGTTTGTTATTATTTTGCTTTTATTTTGTAGAACACGGGGCGGTTCAACAGAGGTGTTTCGCAGGTGTTTGGTGACCAGCCAGTGAGCTCAAATGGAAGATGGATGGGTTAGTTTGCTTTTCAGACCCCAGAGCAACGTGGACTTGGCAAGGAGTAGGAGTCGCCACTGAAACAACTCATTTTTTCAGAGGTGATGCATTGTGTCATTTGTTAATGACTTCCAGTTTGGAGGAAAATGTAAAGGAATTCTCTGGAAGATGTTTTGAAGTTTAATTAAAACGCAGTTTGAAAACATGTCCCTTGTGCTTTGCCCTGGTAAATGTGCGCGTATCAGGAACTTACACAGAGATGTGAATGTTCTCATCCTGATGCTGTGTCGCTTTAGTTGGGAACTGTGTCCATTAATCTTCTGACAGCACAGCAGTGGGCCTCTTTGTGCACGACTGGGCCCTGTGGGTGACTTCTGTGCAGTGTATTCACGGGACAAATACCTGATATTTTAAATTCTCCTCCCTTCCTCCGGGAGGTTGCTGCATACTCAACACAAACCCTTGCTTCTTGTACTTTCAAGGCTGGAAATTTTTCCTAGTAGGCAGAAGCTGAAAAACAAAGCACATCCTGGTGAACAGTTGATAACTTGGAGCAGTTAGTCATTCTCTGAGCTTCTTGCTATTGAAATAAGAGAATGGCATGGCACAGGAACCTGAAATACTCAAAACTTTGATTTATCTCCTGCCTCTTTGCTTAACGCTGTTTTTTAGTCTATTCATCCTGAAACTGAAAGGACTTTTAAATCCTGTTCAAGGAATATTTCTTGAGCACCTGCTATGTACTAAGGCAGTGTACTAATGCAGTTCATCAGTGTATATTGACTAAGACCAGGTTCCTGTCCTCAAGAAGTTCACAAAATAATTAGTGAAGTAACACTGGCAGCTTTGAAGAAATAGTGCTTCTCTTAAAGGATTGACTCAGGACACTAATAATTCACTGAAGTAATATTTTCAGCCTTTGGAATCTTCATAGCTACTGATGTTTAATACCTCCTCTGAGTTGTTCAGTTGAGTCCTTACGAGGAATTTAGCATGTGGTCATGTTTTGCTAACTGTATAATAGAATCTTTGATAGTAGTCTTACTCTTAACACCTTCTGGGTTATTAAATAAAAGGAAGTGGCCAACGTTGGTGCTTGGAATGTCTTTTAACCTTTGTTTAAGGAAGAAATGATGGCTCTACTGGGAATACTTCCTGGGAACACTTAGATCTCGCAATAAAAGTGCATGCCACAGAAGATGAACCCTCCGAATTTCGACATATTTCTCTGTCCACAGCTGGTTCTGTTTTCCCATGGACTTTGTGGCCAATGGGAAAAATAGCAGTTAAACTGTAAGGTACTCTAGAATCAAGCTCTAAATTATCCTAAAGTTAATGCCCTGTGATGGTCTAAGTATTTCAGAATTTCTTACAAAAGGCATTAGCTTTGTTCTTTATGCACTTTGGGCACCCTTTAAAACCATATTTCAGAGCTGTCTTAAATGACTTGACTATGAGATAAAACTAAAGTAATAGTTAACTTTGTGCTTCTGGTTGGGTCCACTATACATGGTATATTAAAGAACTTCTTCAATTTTAAAAAGATTCCTTCCCTTTGTCTTTGTATGGTAATTATAGAAAGTTAAATAGCTACTTTGCTCAATAGGTACTAAGGTTAGGTAATGGGAAGTTAAAATTAAACTCTTAACCATCAAGGTATGTGATTATGCTTTCTCCTAAGAAAAGCTTCAATTTCTCTATATTTCACAGATGCTGCCTCCATTCCCAACTAATTTTTGTAACAAGAAAGGGAGATACCAATAATGATTTTATAATATTTTCAGAACCAATAATGTCCACACTGATTTGAGTTCATCCCTTAATGTAGTCCTGCACTTGTTTTACAACAATGACTAAGAAAACAGAGAGGAAAGGAATAAGGTCTTCACACACAAGTTCCACTCTTGTCTTTTGTAATTGGACTCCCCAATATCCATAAATGTGTACCAGGAGTCTAATTAAATATCAAATTTCTGTCTGAATAAAATTTGAGGAAGGCAGTAGCAAGTTAGTAAATAAGGTTTCGTTTTTTAATTTCTGAATACTTAGTCCAGTTTGCCTTTATTTAAAACATTACTTAGGTCAAGCATGAACTGTGTTTACTTAGACTGTAATTTGCTAAGACTTCATTTACATTCAAATACTTATTAGCCTAAATTATATATTTCAGTTTTTTTTTCATAGGAAATAACAATATCAAAAAATGACCTTTTTTCCACCAAAGGAATTGTTTTGCTTCTTTCATCATCCCATTCCATCCCTTATGCTGTGATTTTACTCCTTATCACTGCCTGAAGGCCGAAGATACGACTGAAGGTAATAAATGCATTAATAATATTTTGGTCAGAACTGATAACTATTGATTCTGCCTGTATTTTTCAGGAATAGACTATTTGTGAAGAAAAGCTTAAAAATGACTTGAATCTGATGTTTCTCTGCCGTAATGTCCAGGTATTTACCAAATTAGTGTATAAAAAACACTTTTCATGTGAATAACATAAAGATTTAGTGCAGACTTAAGATTTAGAGTTTCAGACAGAATTTTGAAAAAGCTTGATTATATCTGGTTTTAAGACTTTCCAAGCTAGTTGCTTTATACAGGTTAAGTGTATTGGTCTTAACATCTGCATATTCCTTACAAATATCCAATAAATTCATAATTGAAGATAAGTACAAATTCTTTTGTTTGCTTCCTAACATGTGTTCAAAAATTTTTTTTTAATTTTCAAAAAAATTTTAAAGATTTATTTTGGATGTGGACCATTTTTAAAGTCTTTGTTGAATTTGTTACAATACTGCTTCTGTTTTATGTTTTGGTATTTTGGCCACAAGGGATGTGGGACTTTAGCGCGCCAGTCAGGTATCGAACATGCACCCCTTGCATTGGAAGGNAGAGAGAGAGAGAGAGAGAGAGAGAGAGAGAGGAAGAGAGAGCAGTTTATGAGCTTTGTGGAATAGAGGGTTGTAGTCAGCCTTAGAAGATGCCAGGAGGAAAGGAGGCGAGAACCTGGTCAATAGTGCCTTCTCAGCAGAAGAGGGTGGAGCGAAAAAGGATTGTTTCAAACCCATGATTTCATTGAACTCACTGAAAGCAAGACTAAAATATGTTTGGAAGATCCTCAAGCTTTACTGCAACACTGTAGCAAGGGCACACAGAATCCAGACCCAGGAGTCAGATGCCCCTGGCTTTGAGTCCCTTCTCTGCCCTGTGACCTCTGTGTGCTCTTGGGTAAATTGTCTAATCAGTCTCAGGGAAAACTGCATTATCTGTGACATGGAGATACCGAATCTTTACCTCATGAGATTCTTGGAAAGATTAGAGTGTAAATTAGGATTGCAACCAAGGTTTAGTGAGCTCGTTGAAAACAAGCATTAACTCTCATATTAGGTAATGTGTTTGGCTGACTTATTCTTTATAGCATACCAGTTGTTTGTCATAAAATAACGCTATGGAATAGGATTTCTAATTCTTGAGGAATTAAGAATATCTCACCCTGTCATCTGAAGGAAAAGGTTCTCCTTAAGACAATATGCCTGTTTTCTAGTTTCTTTCACCTATAGACAGCCATGATACAACACTTCAATGTATTGTTTGTATTCTACGTTGACTCAAGAGTTAGACTAAAGCTCACAGTGAATAAAAGAGGAATGTGAATACAGAATTACTAAATCCAACATGGTGCAGTTTGTTATTATTTTGCTTTTATTTTGTAGAACACGGGGCGGTTCAACAGAGGTGTTTCGCAGGTGTTTGGTGACCAGCCAGTGAGCTCAAATGGAAGATGGATGGGTTAGTTTGCTTTTCAGACCCCAGAGCAACGTGGACTTGGCAAGGAGTAGGAGTCGCCACTGAAACAACTCATTTTTTCAGAGGTGATGCATTGTGTCATTTGTTAATGACTTCCAGTTTGGAGGAAAATGTAAAGGAATTCTCTGGAAGATGTTTTGAAGTTTAATTAAAACGCAGTTTGAAAACATGTCCCTTGTGCTTTGCCCTGGTAAATGTGCGCGTATCAGGAACTTACACAGAGATGTGAATGTTCTCATCCTGATGCTGTGTCGCTTTAGTTGGGAACTGTGTCCATTAATCTTCTGACAGCACAGCAGTGGGCCTCTTTGTGCACGACTGGGCCCTGTGGGTGACTTCTGTGCAGTGTATTCACGGGACAAATACCTGATATTTTAAATTCTCCTCCCTTCCTCCGGGAGGTTGCTGCATACTCAACACAAACCCTTGCTTCTTGTACTTTCAAGGCTGGAAATTTTTCCTAGTAGGCAGAAGCTGAAAAACAAAGCACATCCTGGTGAACAGTTGATAACTTGGAGCAGTTAGTCATTCTCTGAGCTTCTTGCTATTGAAATAAGAGAATGGCATGGCACAGGAACCTGAAATACTCAAAACTTTGATTTATCTCCTGCCTCTTTGCTTAATGCTGTTTTTTAGTCTATTCATCCTGAAACTGAAAGGACTTTTAAATCCTGTTCAAGGAATATTTCTTGAGCACCTGCTATGTACTAAGGCAGTGTACTAATGCAGTTCATCAGTGTATATTGACTAAGACCAGGTTCCTGTCCTCAAGAAGTTCACAAAATAATTAGTGAAGTAACACTGGCAGCTTTGAAGAAATAGTGCTTCTCTTAAAGGATTGACTCAGGACACTAATAATTCACTGAAGTAATATTTTCAGCCTTTGGAATCTTCATAGCTACTGATGTTTAATACCTCCTCTGAGTTGTTCAGTTGAGTCCTTACGAGGAATTTAGCATGTGGTCATGTTTTGCTAACTGTATAATAGAATCTTTGATAGTAGTCTTACTCTTAACACCTTCTGGGTTATTAAATAAAAGGAAGTGGCCAACGTTGGTGCTTGGAATGTCTTTTAACCTTTGTTTAAGGAAGAAATGATGGCTCTACTGGGAATACTTCCTGGGAACACTTAGATCTCGCAATAAAAGTGCATGCCACAGAAGATGAACCCTCCGAATTTCGACATATTTCTCTGTCCACAGCTGGTTCTGTTTTCCCATGGACTTTGTGGCCAATGGGAAAAATAGCAGTTAAACTGTAAGGTACTCTAGAATCAAGCTCTAAATTATCCTAAAGTTAATGCCCTGTGATGGTCTAAGTATTTCAGAATTTCTTACAAAAGGCATTAGCTTTGTTCTTTATGCACTTTGGGCACCCTTTAAAACCATATTTCAGAGCTGTCTTAAATGACTTGACTATGAGATAAAACTAAAGTAATAGTTAACTTTGTGCTTCTGGTTGGGTCCACTATACATGGTATATTAAAGAACTTCTTCAATTTTAAAAAGATTCCTTCCCTTTGTCTTTGTATGGTAATTATAGAAAGTTAAATAGCTACTTTGCTCAATAGGTACTAAGGTTAGGTAATGGGAAGTTAAAATTAAACTCTTAACCATCAAGGTATGTGATTATGCTTTCTCCTAAGAAAAGCTTCGATTTCTCTATATTTCACAGATGCTGCCTCCATTCCCAACTAATTTTTGTAACAAGAAAGGGAGATACCAATAATGATTTTATAATATTTTCAGAACCAATAATGTCCACACTGATTTGAGTTCATCCCTTAATGTAGTCCTGCACTTGTTTTACAACAATGACTAAGAAAACAGAGAGGAAAGGAATAAGGTCTTCACACACAAGTTCCACTCTTGTCTTTTGTAATTGGACTCCCCAATATCCATAAATGTGTACCAGGAGTCTAATTAAATATCAAATTTCTGTCTGAATAAAATTTGAGGAAGGCAGTAGCAAGTTAGTAAACAAGGTTTCGTTTTTTAATTTCTGAATACTTAGTCCAGTTTGCCTTTATTTAAAACATTACTTAGGTCAAGCATGAACTGTGTTTACTTAGACTGTAATTTGCTAAGACTTCATTTACATTCAAATACTTATTAGCCTAAATTATATATTTCAGTTTTTTTTTCATAGGAAATAACAATATCAAAAAATGACCTTTTTTCCACCAAAGGAATTGTTTTGCTTCTTTCATCATCCCATTCCATCCCTTATGCTGTGATTTTACTCCTTATCACTGCCTGAAGGCCGAAGATACGACTGAAGGTAATAAATGCATTAATAATATTTTGGTCAGAACTGATAACTATCGATTCTGCCTGTATTTTTCAGGAATAGACTATTTGTGAAGAAAAGCTTAAAAATGACTTGAATCTGATGTTTCCCTGCTGTAATGTCCAGGTATTTACCAAATTAGTGTTTAAAAAACACTTTTCATGTGAATAACATAAAGATTTAGTGCAAACTTAAGATTTAGAGTTTCAGACAGAATTTTGAAAAGGTTTGATTATATCTGGTTTTAAGACTTTCCAAGCTAGTTGCTTTATACAGTTTTAGTGTTGGTCTTAACATCTGCATATTCCTTACAAATATCCAACAAATTCATAATTGAAGATAAGTACAAATTCTTTTGTTTGCTTACTAACATGTGTTCAACATTTTTTTTTAATTTTCAAAAAAATTTTAAAGATTTATTTTGGATGTGGACCATTTTTAAAGTCTTTGTTGAATTTGTTACAATACTGCTTCTGTTTTATGTTTTGGTATTTTGGCCACAAGGGATGTGGGACTTTAGCGTGCCAGTCAGGTATCGAACATGCACCCCTTGCATTGGAAGGCAAAGTCTTAACCACTGGACCACCAGGGAAGTCCTTGGTTCAACATTCTTACCCAAAATAGTAAGATGGGTCCTGTTTGGAAGGCTGTGAGCCCCAAGTGAAATTATGAATAAGTTCAGTGTTAGAATATTCCTCCCAGAAACATTATCCTACTCATATCCAGCTCAGACTAATCTCTTCCTATGTGGTTTTCCCCTGTTTTTAAAAGTTCTTAGAATTTTGGATTATCTCAGTTTCTTGAATACAGCATTTTAGTTGTTTCATGTATGTGTATGTATTCTCTACCCACTGGAGAGAGTGTCTTTGGGTCATTTAGAACTTTCTGGGTATCCCCCAAACATCTAACAGATTCTTAACGTGATACTGAGCCTAAACAAATGACCTCCTATAGGCCTTTTGTTTTGCTCTGTTGTTTCTTCACTGATGAGTTCTCAGATGCAAAGAGGAAGATTCTATGGAAAGAATGTATTTGTGTTTTCATTTGAAAATAGAATTAAGAACAACCAAGATGATATGCAAAATGGAAAGGGGATTGCATACGATATTACATATGTGCTGTTTGCAACCATGGTCCCTGGCAGTGGGATGCCCCAGGAAAGACATTTTCACCAGTGAAGACTCTTTGAATTGCCACATATCTATCTCTTAAACTTGAGTCTCTCTTCATTCACTGGTAGAAAGGTTAACCCAGGTAGAATCCTCAAGCAGCTCTTACTATTGACCAATAAGGGCAAGCTTTTTCAAGTTAAACCTTACATTGGGTAAAATTACCCCTGGCCTTAAAGTTCCTNTTTTGTTTGCTTACTAACATGTGTTCAACATTTTTTTTTAATTTTCAAAAAAATTTTAAAGATTTATTTTGGATGTGGACCATTTTTAAAGTCTTTGTTGAATTTGTTACAATACTGCTTCTGTTTTATGTTTTGGTATTTTGGCCACAAGGGATGTGGGACTTTAGCGTGCCAGTCAGGTATCGAACATGCACCCCTTGCATTGGAAGGCAAAGTCTTAACCACTGGACCACCAGGGAAGTCCTTGGTTCAACATTCTTACCCAAAATAGTAAGATGGGTCCTGTTTGGAAGGCTGTGAGCCCCAAGTGAAATTATGAATAAGTTCAGTGTTAGAATATTCCTCCCAGAAACATTATCCTACTCATATCCAGCTCAGACTAATCTCTTCCTATGTGGTTTTCCCCTGTTTTTAAAAGTTCTTAGAATTTTGGATTATCTCAGTTTCTTGAATACAGCATTTTAGTTGTTTCATGTATGTGTATGTATTCTCTACCCACTGGAGAGAGTGTCTTTGGGTCATTTAGAACTTTCTGGGTATCCCCCAAACATCTAACAGATTCTTAACGTGATACTGAGCCTAAACAAATGACCTCCTATAGGCCTTTTGTTTTGCTCTGTTGTTTCTTCACTGATGAGTTCTCAGATGCAAAGAGGAAGATTCTATGGAAAGAATGTATTTGTGTTTTCATTTGAAAATAGAATTAAGAACAACCAAGATGATATGCAAAATGGAAAGGGGATTGCATACGGTATTACATATGTGCTGTTTGCAACCATGGTCCCTGGCAGTGGGATGCCCCAGGAAAGACATCTTCACCAGTGAAGACTCTTTGAATTGCCACATATCTATGTCTTAAACTTGAGTCTCTCTTCATTCACTGGTAGAAAGGTTAACCCAGGTAGAATCCTCAAGCAGCTCTTACTATTGACCAATAAGGGCAAGCTCTCTCAAGTTAAACCTTACATTGGGTAAAATTACCCCTGGCCTTAAAGTTCCTAACTTCCTCTCTCCCTGTTTTTCAGCTCTGGCTAACTCTCTGGACTACGTTTCTTTAATTTTTTTCTCCTGACTTTTCTCTGCCCTCTCCACTCTTCACTTTGAATTGGATGTACTTCATAAAATGATGTCTAGATAACTCAGCCATTCCACTGAATTGAACTTAAATACTGGACAAAATAATTAAAACCATGTTTTAAGTAGTTTTAAACTAAAAGCTAATGTGAAAATGTTGGAATTTGTACCAATATAAACATATTAAACTTAAGACCATATTCAAATACAGTTAGAAATTACATCATGTTCCTTCTATTAGAAATCTTAAAGGATATATATACATAAAATTCACCTTCTGAGTCATGATGTAATTTAGGTTATATTTTATTAGACATTCTTTACAAATTTAGAATACTGCTATTTTTACATGCACAGAGGAAAATCAGTTTGGATAATTATATTTAGGCATTCATTAAGATCAACCACAAAATAAAGACACTTTATTGTGTCATTTATCAACATACTTGATATGTATATCTAAAGTGCATTATGTTACAAAAAATATAGAAATTCAGCAGCACCAAGATACATTTACAAAATAAATACATCAGTTGACAAAATAAATTATGGTAAATGTGATAATAATAATTGGATTAGCCTTGGCAAAAAAAAAATATTCACAATAACCAATGTGCAGTTTCATAGAGCAATGGGGGAGACAGTTTTATTCCAATGCATTTACAATATTTACAGACAATAAATATTTCTAATACTTTCCACATGTTCATTATTACAGAATCCTGCAATACGTCTTCTGAAGGTCTCTGCTGAAAAATTCAATGCCTCCTGCAAAGAGAAAGAAGCAAAAAAAGAAGAGGAGAAAACAGGTTAATTTTCCTTGCAAACGAAGACACATAAAATAAAGATGTAAATTAAGGAACATAGAAACACAATGAAAACTGATTCAGGGGACTTCTTGTAAATATCTTTCCCAAAAGGTGCCTGTGGGATCTACCCAACTCTCCAGAACCCTCTGCTACAGACAGGCTCTTTAATCTGATCTAATGATCAATGTAATACAGAAAGGAAAATGGGTCTGCATTTCTAATTACACTCTGTCAGGAAAAGGAGACCCTTTGAGAATTTTCCAAAGCTGCTAACTGGCAAGTTTGGGAAGAGGAGGGACACATCTGAGAATTCAGAGTAAGGCCAGGTTGTGTTATCTATCATTAAATACACCTTGCTTAGAAGTTTATTCCCCAGGGATGCCCAACAGAGGTGATGCAAAGGTTGCTTATTCTTTTCAGGTTCTCATTTGGCCAGTCTCTCACTCAGATTAATGTGCTGTTGTGAGGGTTGAATGTGTGATTTGGGGTAAATGTTAGAAGGATGAGTAATTAAATGGGCTTCCCTGGTGGCTCGGAGGTTAAAGTGCCTCTCTCCAATGCAGAAGACCTGGGTTCAAACCCTGGATTGGGAAGATCCCCTGGAGAAGGAAATGGCAACCCACTCCAGTATTCTTGCCTGGAAAATCCCATGGACGGAGAAGCCTGGTAGGCTACAGTCCATGGGGTCGCAAAGAGTCGGACACGACTGAGCAACTAGGCTACAGTCCATGGGGTCGCAAAGAGTCAGACATGACTGAGCAACTTCACTTCACTTCACTGGCTGATGATTTGAGGATGAGGATATCTGTCCTTCTTTAGCTGTTCTTAAATACTAATGAATAAAATTATTTTTGGATTTTTGTTTTTTGAAGCCAAAACTAAGATAGAATTGCTGCTAGTTTTTTGACTGGATCTTACGTTAGAAATTGGGAAAATCTATTTTAAATTAGAGAATAGGAATCTATTAATTCAAAAGTACAAAACAGCAATATTTCACATCACTGTGTTTGTTTTATTACCCAGAATAAGTTTCCACTTGGGACTGACATGGTTTCTAACCCTTCTAAGCACTATAATGACAGTATTTTCAGATGTGTGTGTTTAGTTGTTCAGTTGTGTCCACTTCTTTGTGACCCCCTTGGACTGTAGCTCCCAGGCTCCTCTGTCTATGGAATTCTCCAGGCAAGAACACTGGAGTGGAGAAGCCATCTCCTTCTCCAGGGGATCTTCCTGACCCAGGGATTGAACCCGGGTCTCCTACATTGCTGGCGGACTCTTTACCATCTAAGGCACCAAGGAAGCCCATTTTAAGACTAGTGACTTATTTTCTGCTTCTCTCTCTGCTTTTTTCTTCTCTGTGTGTGGCCTATTTTTGGGAATACCTACTGGTGTCAAAGAAACCAACTATGGAACAACTAGGAACAACAGCTATGGAATGGAAGCAGTTGGCTGCATCACTGCATTAACAGCCAGAATTTTACATGTCAGACCTGCATGATTGTGTGACCTACCCAAAAGCAAACTCTTGACAATTTAGGAATTTTATGTGCAGCTTGAAGAATGAAAAGCAAGTTTAGCATTTAGAGTGTTTTAACGTCTTAAGGAATTGGCCTCTTCAATAATTTTGTTTGGAATGAGAAAACAGCTCCTAGTAACAAAGGAAAAAAATAGTTTACTATTAAACTTTTTAAACGGTGGGCAGATATGGATGGACGTTACAAATAAAGTCCGAAAGGCAACTGTCAAACTCAATCATTTGGGTATTGTACTGATTGTAAAATGTTTTGGTGCTAAACGGCATCTAGTGAATTGTATTTAAGAGTAACACAAGCAAGGAGGGAATGAATAGCCTCTTGAACAATTTATTCCTCAGAAGGAAAGAAAAAGGAAATACATTAAAGGACCGAGGAAAAGATCTTTTAATTATATTTCACCCTGCCCAGCCAGTTTGTTTGTTATCCTTCCTTCTGATTTCCCTTTGACAAAGGCATGTAGTGGGATAGTCAGGTAAAATATATACCATGACCTAAAAGTATATGTATAAGCATATTACACATACGAGTATGACAACACTTCAGAGCTCTTCTGAGTGCAAAAAGGTTTCATATTTTTTTTACATCAGTGTTTACCAAGGTAAATTATATGAGTCCCACTCTATCTGGACATCTCACATGCAACATCAAAAATTCTAAAATATAATTTCTAAAATTTAAAGCTGTATATTTTCCACTGATCCTCTTGTAAGAGGATCCATACAGTGTAGGCTCAATAGTTTCTCTTAAGAAATACCACCACTATTACATATTGTAATAAAGTTCATGCTTGCTATATCATTAGATCTATGAGCTCATCGCAGTAATGCAAGGAGATTGAAGAGAGTATGTTAATAAAAGGTGAGTTGCTTATAAAACTTTAAAATGGTTATTCTGAAAAGATTCTATTGGGACGACAAAATTTGCATGGTCCCATATGTTCTCATCAGTACACTCCTGTGCTTTCCATGAACACCTCTCAGAACCAGGGAACAGAAAGGAGAGGCAGAAGCATTCTATTTCTTTCGGTCATAGGTCTGGATTTGATTGGGCACTGCCTAGTTTTTAGTAAATCTATCCCTGGTGGCTCAGAGGTTAAAGTGTCTGCCTGCAATGCAGGAGACCTGGGTTCGATCCCTGGGTCAGGGAAGATTCCCTGGAGAAGGAAATGGCACCCCACTCCAGTATTCTTGCCTGGAGAATGCCATGGATGGAGGAGCCTGGTGGGCTACAGTCCATGGGGTCGCAAAGAGTGGGACACAACTGAGCGACTTCACTAATACTAATAATAACTTCAGCTTAGAGACTGTTTGGGGATATGAACTGACAAGGGCTGACTTTCAATTCTCCAGATACTTAAGCACATTGCAAATTTTAAATGAATAGAATTCATTGAAACATATTTCTACTTCTGTTTATGTATATAAACAAAAGGGATAAAAGTAGATTTTGGCAATAAAGCCCTTGAATTAGTTATAAATATGTACAATTAGGATCATACCTAAAAATACACTGAATGTGTGCATTAAGCCAAGATTTATTGTTTGTTATCCCTTATATATCCATTAGATATTTGCAGATTAGATCACTCATTGGGCTAAAGACTCTTCTAGTGCCACTGTCCAGTGATTACTACTTAAGCTGCACTACTTAGCCAATGTCATTATCACTTTATATGCTTTCGAATGATGGGTTTTGTCGATCTAACTGAAATATCCCCTGTGAAACATTACTCTGTTATCCAGTCTTTACCAGTCAGAGGAAAGGACTGGAGAAGTGACAGGGGACTCCTTAACTAGCAAGATCATTCACTGCATAGGATGCATCCTGTGTTGTTTCCCCCTTCCTTTTAAACCCCTCAGAAGGGCTGTACTGGAAGTAAAAAACGAAAAGATCCCATCAGTGGAAATGCAGAGGTAAAGAGCAGCAGCAGCACAGCGCTGGCCTGTGTCAAGAGAGGAGCAAAGCCGGTTCTGAGGACCACCACTCCCCGTTGCTAGGTCTGCTCAGCTGCTTTACCTGTGGAAGGCTTTGGTTTCAAATCGTATTCTAAAAAGAGACAGATACTTACCCGCTTTTTGCCTCACAGAAACACACAGATAGAGAGATGGATGAATGGATGACAGAGCCAGAATGAAATCTCAAAGCATCTAAACAATAATGAGCTGCAATTTACTGAGTATTTACTCTGTGACAGGCATGTAACCCATGGAATCTCATTTAATCTTCACCTGACCCAGTGAGGCTGGCACAAGTTCCATCTTCATTCTACAGAAGAGGAAATCTGTCTTAGAAAGACTAAGGTTATAAAACGTCCATAAACTCAGACCCAAGACTTGAACTTAAGGGTTTCTGGCTCAAATGTGAACAGCTTTGAGCTAAGGATAAACAAGCCACACAGATGTGGTTTTATTATTCCTACTACAAAACCCTATAGAAAGTACCTCAACTTGTCAGTGGACAAATAGGTACCTGAGAAAAACTTACGTCCTTCCCAATCTTTACTTAGAAATTTTCAGAATCATGATTTTTGTTTCATGAGCTGGTAGAAAACAGATTTAAATTCAAAGTCTGTGTGTAAAATTTTAAATTTAATCACATGAAAATAAATTGAATTGTTCATGGTAGGATATTTTTCTGTGGTGTTTGTAGATCATATTAAAGCCTTCTTTTCCCCCTGCCCCCACCTTGAAGGGGAAAAGAAAAGAAAAAAAATAATAATAAAGTTCGACTTGGTATAAGAGTGGGGGAAATAAATACAGTTTTCTAACAAATGGTTAAAGTGCACAAGCTTCTAAAGCTTGAGGGAAAAGATAAAAGTTGTTAGCAGAGTATTAAAGGATTGGTATTGGGGTCTGCTGGTGGAGAAAGAAGTGAGGGATTAAACTCCTTGTGTGCTGAGGAGCTACTAGGACATTGCCTTAATTACAGGCAATATTGTGAGCCATCTTGGTTTCGTAAGCTTTTTAAAGCGTGGCATGATGGACCGAGGCACAGATAGGAGATTCTAGGTCTGTGCAAGCCAGGGTAGAATGGAGTCTCCACACTGTACTTGGGGCACGGAGGAGGGGCTAGGGGCCGGAAAGCTGGTTACCGTGAGCTGAGCTCCAGCGATGCTGCGGAGATGTCGGATAGGTAGTCCTCTTCCAGCCCAGCCCCAGCCACGCGCGAGGTCAGCCAGGCCGACCGAGTTCGGCGTTTCTTCTTCTCCTGCTCCTTGCGTTTTCCAGGCTTGCCTTTCTTTTTCTTGCCGGGCGTCTTCAGTGGCTGCTCTTTGTATGTCTCCACCTTGTTAGTTTCCTGAGTCAGGTATTTGCCCTCATCATCAGACCCAAATCGGACGGGGTGGTTCTTGGTGTTGGGAGCAGGCTTGGAGTTGGGGGACACCTCCGAGGTAGCTCTGATTTCGGCTGTGTGGATTTCCGCGATCAGATGGTGGAGGAAGAAACGACGCCGTAAGTCTTGGATGGACTTCCCCTTGTCATGGAGGAGCTGGTGCTCAGACACAGCCCTTTTGCTGTAAAGAGGAAAGAGCAGGAGAGGAAGAAGACAGTGACAGTTTAATATCTGGCCGAGACCACAAAGACGTGGGGAAAGCCTTTGAATGGGCTAGTTGGTCCCACAAGCTAAGCTAGAGGGCTGCACGCTGGCTGAGCAGGGAAGGGAGGGATGGGAAGGGAAGAGCTGGCCTTTAGGAGGCTCCAGCCTAAGTCCGAGCTGTGCTGCTCCCCAGGTCGGTGACCTTGCTGAGAATATGAACATTCTTGGGCCCTTGGGGCCCCATCTTTTTTAAAAAGATCAGATTCTACAATGTCTATGCTCTCTTTTCAATTTAAAATATTAAGCGTCTTTGTTTCAAAAAAATGGACAGAAACCACTGAGCTTCTTTTCATGGTTTTGGGGAAATAAAGCATCCTAGTCTGGGAAACAAAAAGGTGGCTGATTTCCCCTAAGTACCCACTCCAGGCATACATGTGCATGAGCGAGTGTGCATACATGTGCACGAGCAGGCGTACATGCACACACACCGATCCCCACTTAAGAAAATAATAATACTGAATCTCGAAGAACAGCAAGCTCTACTAGTAAAAGCAAACAAAGTCTGAAGGATGAAGTGAGCTGTGAAGTCTGTCTAGGAGACCACCTGACTAACACTGAATTTGGACATGATTGATATTAGACTATAGGCTACTAAGAACCTATATATGAAGGCCAACTGTCAGAGCATGCATATTTTTCTGTAAAGTAGTGGGTGGTCTCTTTTAAATGGCTGTCTTTGTGTGTTTAAGTGAGATCATTCTATTTCCTCTGTGCATCATTTTTCTTTTTAATTTAGAATTTCAAACGTATTATCCTTAGGGCTTAATTAAGAAATTCCCTTTTCTATTTGTTCTTTGTCTTAGAAATATCTCTGGGCAAAAATATGAAGTGGTTTTTCTATTAAACAACACTCTAATGAAAATAGAGTGAAAAAAATAATTTTCTATCAATCTTTTTAGATGACACCCTGACTCTTGCTTAAATGTCCATTCATGTATTCTTTTATTATTCTGTATGTATTAACCAAATTTAAGGATTACATACATGAAGCAGTCATATTATATCTGCTACAACCACACTTCACATAACTTGAATTTCTACCATTGAAATAACCCTCCAAAGTGACTCATTTTCAAACGTTTCTGAAGGCATTTCACAGGGCTGGATCCTGTGTATTTTCCCTCCCCAACACAATAATAGATTTATTTGGTCTCTTATTACTTTCATTGCTAAAAGTATCAATCAGGTCTCTTTCAGCATTTTAGTTGTGTACACTGACTTTAAGCCATTTCTCTCTTCAGAGAAATATGAGAATAAACAAAACTCTTCATTTTACAGATGGGGAAAGTGAGGTTCAGAGATTAAAGACTTCACACTTGTTACTTCCCTGGTGGCTCAGACGGTAAAGCGTCTGTCTACAATTTGGGAGACCTGGGTTCAATCCCTGGGTCGGGAAAATTCCCTGGAGAAGGGAAATGGCGACCCACTCCAGTACTCTTGCCTAGAAAATCCTATGGACGGAGGAGCCTGGTGTCCATGGGGTTGCAAAGAGTCAGACACGACTGAGCGACTTCACTTCACATGATAACAGGCAGAACCAGGGCACTCCAAAGATGATGTCTTCTGATTCTAAAACCAAGATTGTTTTCCAACTTCCCCAACCCTTTCTCTTACTGAAGAGTATGTTGACGAAACTAGAAGGGAAGGGCATAGAATAGAGTCTGTGTTGGGAACCATGGCAATGGGCAAATGGACAGCAATTTATCCACTTCCTAGAAGACTGAGCTTGTTCTCCCAAGTACATTTTCATCACCAAAATAAAGAACCAGGATTCCTAGGGTCTGGATTATCACTGAGGGAACAACAGATTGTCTAATTACATTGTGAGTCCAAGAAGAGGAAACCACGGAAACTGTCATTATTTCTCAGACCTTATAGCCAGAATACCAGCTCTCTTTCAGCATTTTAGTTGTATGCACTGACTTTAAGCCATGTAGCTTGTGCAAAAAAGACATGACTTAATGGAAAGGAATTTAACAGGAGCCTGGTTTAAATGAGGCATGAAGGAGTCTCTCTTCCTTTTGGAAGGTGCCACATGTGACCAGATTAAAATTCACTTACTCTGTGGCAATAGTTAGTATCCTGGAAACTTTTAAGGACCTACATGGAGGCTTTGCTACAATAGATTTATATAGTCTAATAACGGTTTTAAAGAATAAGATTGATACACTTACATGTTTCATAAGTATTACACTTTCGTAAGTATCTCTTAGCAAAATGTCAAGCTAAAAAGAAGTTCTTACACATGATCATTTTTACTATTTGGAGCTTTTATTACTTTCTCAATTCCTGGCAGATAGCCACTCATCTGTATTGCTCTCCAAATGTATAACACAGCCCATTCTAGCTTACCCTGAAGCCAGACTTTTAATAGTTGGTCTGTTCTAATCAAGTCTCCATTGCTCATGCCTCCTCTGACTGGCATATATGCCTGTCATCCTGGCTAGCCTGTCAAGTGTGAGTCACAGTGCCTTCCTAGCTCGGGCACTGCACTTTCCCAGGATGGTTCTCATGGGAAATGGAATGAGCATTCTCTCCTTCTGTTTTACAGAAAGCCTACAATATGGTCCAACTTTGTCTAGTTTAAAATAGTACGTCTCTTGCTGAGGTACAAAGCTTCATTCTGCCTTTGGGGGGTAATTATTAATATAGTAGAAAACACAGATTTTCTTAAATGCCAAATCTGAAATGCTGTAGCATAATTTACTTACTAGTTCAAAGACTTCTGCATTCAAAATATTGTGAAGAATAGCTTTCTGGTTGAGCAACTGCATCAGAGGATCAAGAATAGTACAGTATCCATACTGTCAACAAGGAATCAGGTCCATAGAGTGTTCTATTTATTTTCCAAATAAGACATTAACTGAGCCAAGAGTAAATGACTAGCATGTACAAACTAGATGTATACAGGTGGCACGCAATTCCTTCCAAGTGGGAGGCTTTCACTTTAGATAATTCTGCAGTACTTAAGTTGTAAATATGGCCTCAATAATAGTCTGTTACTTTATATATCTGTACACATTATATAGCACAATGGTCCACATGGCATTTATTACATCCCCAACATGGAAAAACAAGTGTCCTATGTGCACGGTTTCCTTTGATTATTATTTTAAAAAATGAAAAATGTGGAGGAAATGTGTAACCTCTAAATTCAGTCAAAATATAGCTTTTCTGTCTTTAAAAATCACTCTCTAGGGAGTTTTTGGGGAAGAAGATTAAATTTCTAAGGAGCTCTCAAGGAACACAGGGAATAGCTGGAGTGACGGGAATTCCTTTTTTCAGCACAGGAAGAGGCAGCATGCTCATACTGATGCTAGGCTCCTAAGAGGAAGGAGTCTGGGTTTGAGAAGAAAAGTTCTGTGGTCCATGGAAGAGTCAGGGTCAGGGTGTTAGAGTTAAGATGACTCATCAGAAGTCCCTTCCAACCCAATGACTCAGTCGGAAGTTATGCCTTTCATTAAGTGGAAGAGACCCAGTCTGGCTCCTAAGCACATCAGTCAGTGATGTTTTAGGTTTCTGAATCTGCTGGGGTTCTCTCTCTAACTAAAACACCGACTGTCACCTGCCGAAAGCCCTGTTCATCTGGACGAGAACGTCCATAGGTCCCCAACTAGTGGCTCAGACGGTAAAGAATCCATCCGCCTGCAAGAACCAGGTTTGATCAGCGCAGGAAATCCCACGGACAGAGGAGCCTGGTGGACTATAGTCCATGGGATCGAAAAGAGTCGGACACGACTGAGGGACCAACACAGCCTCACTGAGTAAAGTCCTTTTAGACTCACAGGTCCAGAAAATTCACAACTTATATTGCCATGGCCTGGGAACTGTTACTGTTGTAGTAGTTTCCTCTCCTTTAAAAGTTAGCCCTTTTTTAGCAAACGTCTAAAGCAGTTCTAATACTTGGTGTGAAAAGTAATTGGGGGGTAATATGATTTGATTATATGTTAAAATTTCTTTTAAGATGCTATGCTGATTTATTGTAATAGCAGACTAATGTTTTGTCTAGCACACAAAAATGTACTGTTACTTGGCAGTAATGCAAAAATAAATGACTTGTTTAAAAAAAAAAAACAACTCCATTTGGCTGTAATAATTTGATGAAACATGTTTATCTGCTGATGATTTCAGCCTCCATGAAAAACCATGGCTGTAATGTGATGATCTATTAGCCATTAACTATAAGAATGTTTTGTGGTAGTTTTATAACCATCTGCTGAGTGTGAGTGTTTAACTGCAATATTATATTTCACCCACAAACAAAACTATAACAGAGACTCTGGCTGCTAAGTGGTTTCTGATGTGTATACTCCATGAAAAACCATGGCTGTAATGTGATGATCTATTAGCCATTAACTATAAGAATGTTTTGTGGTAGTTTTATAACCATCTGCTGAGTGTGAGTGTTTAACTGCAATATTATATTTCACCCACAAACAAAACTATAACAGAGACTCTGGCTGCTAAGTGGTTTCTGATGTGTATTTTGCAAGGTGCAACAATGAAAGAGTTAAAAATAGCCTCTAGAACTAACTTAGCACCATTTTAATGCCGTAACTGTAGATTTAATCATGGTCGATTTACTGTTTCTCAAAAGAGAAAACAGGTATTTCTTAAGCAACTGTAAAGAAAAAAAAATTGGCTCTGTTCCAAGACAGTATTTCTTGGCCAAATAAATACAGTATTTAAGTGTGCTTTTAAAATTTTAGGCTTCATTTATATTTATATATGGATTTTACATAACTGAATTAAATATGAGTCTCAAAATGAGCAAATAATCTGAAGACAATTTCCAGAAATACATCAGCAAAATCTTGATTTGAAGAATACAATGCAGCTTTATCTTCAGTACAATGTTCTACACAATTTGCCTTAGGAGATTCATAATAGATTTTCATTTTGGTGCCAAGGTTCAGACATGTCTAAGATAATTTCATTTAAGGATTTTCTGCTTTAATAATAAGAGACCAAAGGCACATATAAAAAGTTGCCTTTTGGTACACCCTCGGGAATTTACAAGGAAGCACCAGGAACCTGATTGTAAATATTAGATATTGCTATTTTTATTGTTATTGTAAAAGTTCCCCTTAATTCCTTCACCAGAGGCAAATTCGTCTCAGTTCTCAAACTTTCTGGTTTTCCCATCCTGGACACTGAGAGTGCAGCTTAAAGATCACCCAAAGATGGTATTACATACATTCATAAACTGCTGGGTCCAACGGATTATGAAGCTAGTGTCACTTTCCCACTTTTCCAACTTTTCAGTCACACAACATGGTGCCATTTCTCTGGTGTGCTTTGATGTAAGATTAAAGTCAAAATTATCCTTAAAGAATCACCAAATGAAAACGCCAAGATAACAGATTTTCAGTCTACAATGCAAATATCTGACTGCAGACTAAAGAGCTGTTAGCAATAATTCCGGGGGCGGGGGGGGGGTTTCCACACCTAATGCTCATTTTGGAATCGAGCACTCTAGCGTTCTTAAACTGCATCAGTACCGATGTTGCAGTTGTGCCATTGCAAAGCTGTTACTACTTCATTATATAATATGCCCACATTATGTAATGTGGTCCATTTTATATGCTTAAAATTATGTCATTCATAATAAAATTAGATGTAAAGTTTTTGCTTTTCACACGAAACCTGCCACCCACATTCAGTGTGTACGTATACAAGTGCATACACACAGACGTATGCCGCCTGGATACCTCAGCTTCCTGCGAGTTACCTTAAGCTTTTTACAATCCTCAGGGTTTCAGAATCTTCCCAGGTTCTGAAAACAACCCTTTTCTCTCAGTAGAAGAGATTTTGCTAGAGGAGAATCCGTAAATCGCTCCCTCTCATGGAAACCTATGAAAGCTGTCTCTTGCTTGTCTCCCGCTGAGGTTTACCCAGTTCTCCCGCCGGCTTTGAGGACCCGGGCTCAGCTCCGGGCAGGTAGCGGATCTCGCCGCTCTATAATAACCGGGGAGAAGAGCATCCATGACCGCGGAGGGCCCTCGGCAGCGCCCCAGCCTGGTGACCTCTCCCCTTGGCCTCCCCAGCCCTCACCCGGCGCCCTGGGGAGGATCGGGCACTTACAGTCGGCGGCCGAGCTCCTCCACCGAGCGCCCGCAGGAGGGCACCGAGTAGCTCAGCAGGAACACCGCGACGCTCCATTGCTGAACTAGCTTCCACAGCATCGTATCCTCTCGCTCTGGGGACCTGCAACGGAGAGGAAAGGGGCCCAAAGGGTCAGTCTGGCACCTCCATCTCCCCGCACAACCCCGCTGCCCCGCTTCAGCCTGCTCTCAGAGAGCTTCTTCAACTTCAAGGGCATCTCCCAAGTTGCAAAAAAAAAAAAAACTTTCACTGGAGTCTCCCGGCACTTACTTATTTAGGAATCAGCTACTCCAACTGTGTTTTTTCCAAACCACACAGGCAAAAAAAGGGACCGAAAAAAGGGGAAGAAAAGAAAAAATCAGATGCGCCTCCTCAGAAATAATAACCGAAATGAAATGGTTTTATATACGTATCAATGATGAGCAACGTGTTTACACGTCTCCCATAGCAATGTCTAATTAATCTGGCCGGCAGTATCCGGGGTTCGGGGAGCAGGGCTAACTCCTTCCTAAAAAACAGAAGGAAGTTTCCAGCTCCGAAGTCAGCTTCTTGGCGAACTAGGCCGGCTTGTTCCAGAGCCACTTGTAGCGAGACCCGCATATATATACCTAGCTGTCTGTCTACCTCCTCTGGTGGGCTGGTTGCTTCCGGAAAGTTGACTCCACACACCCTGAGAACAAGTTTTAAGTGCGTGTGTCGTCGATCAGGAGGGCCAGGTGGCGGCGAGGGCGGGTTACCAGCGGCGCGGAGGGGCGGCGGCGGCCCCGCTTCACGGCCGGGGAGGCATGCTGGCCGGGCGGCGCAGGTTGGAAGCGAGTTGAAAGCCGAGCTGGGCAATGTTCACACGCTCTCAGGGAAACCTGCCGGAGAAGTGAGCGAGTCGCAAAGAGGTGGCGCCCTAGGAACGCGCGCGGGCCGAGAGAGGGCGCGGGCGCGCGGGGGGCGGGGGCGGCGACCCGAGCGGGCCCAGCTGGGCCCGCGCGAGCCGAGGGGAGCCCAGAGCTGGGAACGTCCGCCGGCGGCCGGGCGCCCCTCTCCCACCCCAGCCCCGCCGCCCCCGGCGCTGCCCCGAGCTCGGCCGAGCCCCACCCCGGAGCGCTGGCCCCGCCGCGCCGTCCTGGGACCGGGGGCGGATTCGCACGTTCCCGCCCAGTCCCTCCGGCCCGGGACTCCTCGGCGGATCAGCCAGTCCTGAGGGCGTGCGGACCGCCCGGGGGCAGCCACGACCCCCGGCGCGCAGCTGCAGCCGAGTCCCGCGGGACGCGCGGGCGCCCAGGCCGCCGGGGGCGGTCGGCAAGGAAGAGGCCGAGGAGCCGGGGCGGAGAGCCCGGGCGCCCGGCATCCTCGGCGGGGAGGTCGCGGGCCTTGGCCAGTGCCTTACGGGAGCCCTAAGCCCGCCTGGAGGGCTCGGGAAGCGCGGTGGGAACCCTCCTCCCCGGCCCTTTCCTGGAACAAGCTGAGTGGGGAGCCTTGGCTAAGGATGGGGGAATCCTTCGCTTAGAATGGTAAAAATGGTTCCAGACTTCAGGTCGAGATGGCATTCCTAAGTGTCTCAGTACAGCTGAGGACTTCTGGAGTCCGTCCAAGAAAGCCCGCTCACAGGATGCAGACCCCGTTTTGAATTGCGAAGGGGGACCGACACTTCTGCGGAGCGCACACGACCGTCAGGAGTCGAACCCACCCTTTCCCCGCCGATAACCTACTGTTCCCCGCACCCCCCTCCCGCGTCCCGTTACATATTCTAGGATGTCTATCCGTGTCGCTTCAGCCCGCAGAAGCAGCGGGACTGTTGCTCTAAGCCGCTATGCCTCGGAGAAGCGAAGGGAAAGCAAGGGGTTCTTCCTTAAACTGTTGGGCGGGGAAGGACTGCTCTGAATTACCGGGCAGTATCGTCTAGGGAGGGTTTGCAGCGGATGTGAACGCCTGCCCAACGGACTCAGTTCTATCTTTCGGAAATGAACCCGAGTGGTTGGGAACCATTCAAGAGATGTTTGTCTTCGAGACAGACAATCCCACTGGTAGGTTTCAATACTCTGTAGAAGGCTAGTGTGTCTTAGAGATGTGAGATGATTTGAGCCTGACCTTTATCAAGCCTGGCTTTCTGGCTGATGCTCCACAAATTTCACCAAGGTTGGGTGAAATAGCGCCCTCTCACTGACCCTCTTTCATCTCTGCTCCGTTTCCCCATCAGCTGCCAGCTAACTAGCTTTATTAAACATTTGCTACTTAAGTTGGGTGGGTGTCACCCCTTCTCAGAAGCTGCTATCTCCTTCATTTGATTGCTTTAAACTTCACACTTAAAAAAAAAAAAACACAACACTTGGCTTCCTCCAGCTTAAAAAAAAAAACTGGGAATTTCCACAATTTCCCTTGAACGTTTAAGAATTTCTAAATGTTAGACCTGTTTGCAAGACATGAAAAGATGGAGTATCAGCACTCAGAAATGTTAATCTTTGAACATCTAACACTTTCTGATTTATAATAAATTCTTTCCAAAAGGACGCAGAAGCCTTAATGTAATCACTATATCTGAAGGGGGAGAAATCTGTAAAAAAGTAAATCACAAATGAGCTATTTAATACTTGCAAGTTGTTTAACATTAAAATGATAATATTTGCTTCCACAATAAAAAACCCAGAGGTGCTTAGCCAAGTTTCAAACTATCCAGGCTTTAAAAAGACAACCCTCTCCCAATAAAAGGTTAAAACAAAAATCAGATTGAAAATATTAAATCACTTATGCTGTAAATAAATTCATTATATTCTCATAACATTATAAATTAAAGACTGGCCTCAATAGACTGCCTTGATTTATGTTGCTTTTTCTACTAATTAAACAAAATTGACCTCCCTCCCTCTCCCCCCACCCCCAACACTTTTCTGGTGTTAATGGCAAAACATCTATCAAATATTTTTAGAATTTCCTCTCCTCTACAAAAAAAGAAAATATAGACACAGGAAAAATAAATAGTCTTTATATACTTGGAATACCAAAGCTTTCCTCATAATTTATTACTTCACCTTTTCCTTGATTTACAGTCTTCTCTGCTTCTTTGGCCAAAGGAGGGAGATCTTTGCAGCAGTCTCTTCCAGAAATAATTTTTTTTTGTTTTGTTCTTCAAAAAAGTAAAATTAAGTCTTAAATGAATTAAAAATTTCCTGTAAGGAGACTTCTGTTCTCACTCAAGGCAATTATTAGAAAGCAGGTCCGTCTTCTAAAGCTGCCCTGTGTATTACTCTCAGTTGAGATTCTCTTCAAATATACCCTCAATATATACCTTTCTGAGAAGAATATTTTTCTGACATCATAATCTAGTTCCAAATATGATTGAATAACCTTTATGATAATGCTGAGGACACATGACTGCAAATGAGATGACTCCACACTACTGGCTTTTTTTTTTTTTTTTTTAAGGCTTAGGAATAGAAGAAGTGCCAAGAGAGCCTGAATGTGTGCTTAGGCCTTGCTATCATATAAATGCAGCTTAGCAAAGGAGGACTTGAAGGCCAGACTTCAATCTGAAGCCTTGCCATGTGAAGACCTACACCTACATGAATGCCTAGCCCATGAGCAAGCCCCAAACTTCCATCTTCCCATCTCCAATGGCAACATTATATCCCAATTTTAAAAAGAGATGTTCTAAATTTCTAAGTGCATGTTTACTCTTAAATTTATGTTTACATAGCCAGTTGATGTCTATCACTAGAGATATCTTCTCTTGCAATTTAGGGGGGAAAACCTCTAGCATTTATGTTTAGCTTCCTTATCTTTCTTTCATTTTTTTCCTCCCAGGTTTAAACAAGCAAACAAATAAACATTCAAATTAAAAAAAGGTAACTTAAACTCTTTAAAGGAGAAGGCAATGGCACCCCACTCCAATACTCTTGCCTGGAAAATCTCATGGATGGAGGAGCCTGGTAGGCTGCAGTCTGTGGGGTTGCTTAGAGTAGGACTCCACTAAGCGACTTCACTTTCAGGCCACTCCAGTGTTCTTGCCTGGAGAATCCCAGGGATNGGAGAAGGCAATGGCACCCCACTCCAATACTCTTGCCTGGAAAATCTCATGGATGGAGGAGCCTGGTAGGCTGCAGTCTGTGGGGTTGCTTAGAGTAGGACTCCACTAAGCGACTTCACTTTCAGGCCACTCCAGTGTTCTTGCCTGGAGAATCCCAGGGATGGGGAGCCTGGTGGGCTGCTGTCTATGGGGCCACACAGAGTCGGACACGACTGATGTGACTTAGCAAACTCTTAAAAGTGCACTTGGGCTCAGAAATTCCCTTCTTATTACCAATAAACATGCAACTTTAACATTTGCCAATTTCCAAGTTATATCTCTCAAATCCTATGAAACTGAACAACACAATGCATCCTTTCTTTTCTCTCTTTCTTTGTTTGCATAAAGAAGTTTACATAATTATCTCAAGTAAAATTATCATTTGATTACACTGGAACATGGTTCAAATCACTTTGAACCATGGCCTGAATTAGGATTTGAGATCTGACCTCTAGCTAGCAAGAACCTAGAAGAAAGATTAAAGTAATGCCTGTAAATCCCCAAGAGGGGCAGGAAAGGGTGTGTTTTATTACTATATCTCTTTATAGATGAGGATAGGACTCAAACTAGGCTGTCTTTATAAGAACACGACTGGCTCCTGGCGGGGAGAGGGCTGCCTCAGAGAGAAGTGCCTAGACACCATCAAGCTGATGGGTTTCGTTTATTGGCAAAGTGGGTCTCACATCCTCCTGGTCTTTCCCTACTTTTTGGGCAATGTTCAGCTTTCTCCAGACAGGACCAGAAAGCTCATGGGTAAGGCAGTTTTCCCAGAGGGTGCAAGCCAATGTGAGATGAGCAGGTCTGTAAAAAAGGGGTTCTCTGACAAGTTCTCCAACCTCCCAGACCCACGACCATCAAAACATGAATGAGAAAGAGTCTTCCGGCTAGGGATGGAGACTGTGTGGGAGAGAGAAAGACGGGGAGAGAGAAAATGGCTGTGTAGTGCCAGAGTCCTGCTCTCCTGGACTGATGGTCGCCGAGTGGCCCTGGCTGGGCCCAGCTCTGGCTCCCAGAAGCAGGCAGCTCTGGACTTGGAACCACAAGGAGAGTCCTACCTGGCTCAAGTGACAACCTCTCCATCTGAAACTGATCTGGGCCTGCCATACAGCCTTCCCGGCCCGGATCCGGCTCCTCTGTGAGCAAAGTCATCTTTTCTTACCATCTGAGCCCTGTTGTCTGGAGTCGCCCGCAGTTCGCAAGCAGTTCACATTCCTAACGCCACCCCCAACCCCTGCATACTGGGCCAGCTCTCAGGCTCTCCCCAAGACAGCACCGAACGGGAGCCCATCCGCACGGGCAGAAATGGTATCTAGCCTCCCGCCCTTCGAGGGGGTGCTGTGCCTATTTCGCTTGAGCTTGTGATTACGTCTTTGGACACTCCCTGCTCTTACTGGGATTCCTGTCAGAAATACGGCCGCGGGAGAGCAGACTTGAAGCCTGCGCGATCCCTCTCCCCGATCTTCGGGCCTGATTGTTGCGCTCTGGGTGCAGGAAGGGGAAGCCTATGTCGTCTTGCGGTTGGAGTCCCAGGTCTTGGAAGAAGCGTGACACGACAGGACGATTTTTATCAGCCCCCACCTGCCACTGCAGACTTAGGTCACCCTTACGTATACATACGGTACCCCGGGACCGTAGACCTGATGGACAGTTTAGAGGCCTGGGACCCCCCCCCCCCCGGCGGGTGTAGCTACGTTCGCTGGATTCTCAGGCATCTCTCCCTCGGCATCTGGACTCCGATGGCCGCACAGAATCCTTCTGTCCGCGGCGGTAGCACCCAGGCCTTCGCGCTCCTATCCCTCTGGGTTGACTGCGTGGCTTCGCACGCGTTATAGAGACGCTCCATCCTCCCAGAAGGGCCCTGCTTCCCGCTGCTGGTTGGGGGGTGGGGGGGAGAAAGCGTCGGGAACAGCGTGTCCCGAGTACAGGGTCGGAGGCACCAGCGAAGCGCCCCCTGGCAGGGCCCCCTCCCTCCTCCCTCCTGGGCAATCGATGACTCAAACTTGACATCAGACTCTGGCGGACAGTGGCAGTAAGTTCCCAGTGGGGATGGGGGACAGAGGGTGGCGCGGCTGTACCCCACCCCCGACCCGTCCGCGTCCAGGGTCGGTCCGCAAGGCTCGACCCCTCCTCTGGAGCCTCCGCGACTCGCTGTCCCTGGGCCCGCCTCCCGAGCGTCCGTCCGGCTCCGCGCGCCCGGAGCCCGGGAGCCCGTCTGCTTTATTTCATTTAACACGATCGGCTAAGCCAAGGCGGGCAGAGGGACGGCGCGGGCCCCGGGGAGGAAACGAAGGGACGTGGAACAAAGTTCTCTGCCAAGTCTCTCCGCCGGATTCTTAGAATCCAGTGGCACCTTAAAAGGCCTGATGTGAGGGCAAAGAGACAGGTTATTGATTCTTGAAGCCCACTCTGTCTATATGTAGTTGATCGGTGGTCGCAGTTGGCGATCGCGGGGACTGTAGACCGTGAAACACATGGCATCTCTCCAGCATGCAGAAATCAACCTCTCCGGTGGCTCCCGCGGAGTTCGCGAGCGGCTCAGCGCAGGCCGAGGGAAGCCAGTGAGCTGTCCATGGTGGTTAAGGCGCCTTGACGTGCGTCCTGGGCGGTCCCGGCGAGGCGCAGACCCCCGCGCCGGGGGCCTCCACTTCTCCGGCCCCAGCCTGCCGGCCACCCAGCCGGTGTGAGCCGGGCACCGGCTGCACGTGTTCGTTTGCACCTCTCTGGGACGCAAACGGGGCAGAATTCCAGAGATAGGCGGAAAATAAACTCTCGAGTCCAAATTGTGGGTTTCCTTTTAGCTCCTTCCTGAAGATGTCTTTCCCCTTCAGCCGACACTTCTTGGGCTTAAAGAAATGTCGGTCTAGCCAGCAGTTTACCTTCCTACCCTACACTAAGGTTCTGTTCTCAAAAGAGCGAGAAGCAAATTCACCGGTCTTACGATGCTTCTCGTATTTGTTAAAAGAATCTAGGAACTGGCCATCCCTTTTGGATCCGTGTGGTATCTCTAGGGTGATGCACGACGCTTCTATTGAGTAGGGAAAGTTCTGGGGTTGTCAGGCGTCTCAGATATTTTGGTCAATTCCTTTCCGAGGGGTGGTTGGGGTCCTTTGTAAATTACTGCTGCTCAGAAGAGCGACTTTATTATTTATCAGTGCCGAGCAGTGTCTGATGGCCACTCGTAGGGAAGGAGGAAACAAAGCAATTTTTTTTGCCATATTGTAGGTCTATTCTCTGTGAAGTACCATTCTGCTTGGTTCTTATGACATGATCTTAAGAAGAAATGTTTATGAAGTTAATTAAACTCTTATACATGTTAAGACAGAGCATGTTTTGCCTTTTTAATTATCATCATATTTTACCTTTTTGTCTTTTAATTTCTCTTGGCAATTTCCCCACTACTTATCTCTATTAGCGATCTCATCTCCATTGAGTAACAAACTTCTTTAAATACTACCAAAGAAACTAAAAATATTATTGTAAACATTTATAACTCTTATTTGAGAGTTGTGCCTTTATTTAAGAGGACATTTAACTAACAACCAGAACGTAACAGAATCTTTTATGTTTCTGAAAAAGACATCAGGTAGGAACACATCATTGCTTGCTGCTTTTACCCTTCTTTTTTACTGTGGTGTGATGCTTAAAAAAAAAAAAAGAATGTGTGTACTTATTAATAAATCTGAGAATGCCTTGCGTAAAATAGAAAGTATTATGAGTCAATAATTTTTCATAGCTTTTCTTCTCTCAGTTTCTGCATTTGTATAATAATTAGTGAAGGAAAATGGAATATTTCCACATATCAATAAAATTGATATTAACATTTTACTTTCTTTTTTCTATTTATAAAAATTAACAAAATAAGGCTTGAAGGTGTACCCTATTCTTTGAAAAGTGTGAAATAAACTGGCCTAATAATATTTTATTGTTGTTGTTTTGCAATTTAGAAGTTCAGTTTTGTTCTATGAATCCTTTGCTAGCTAGTCTTCCTCCACATATCTCTTCACTCTTCTTTCTATGAAAGGAGAAAAAAATAGATTGATATAAATAGACTTCATTCTATTCTTTATCTGCTCTTATAATTTAGGAAGTCCTCGCGCCCACCCCCCCAGAACACACTGGTAATTTAGCATTTTCCTTTGTCCAGTGTTGATACCAATGGAGAGTTTCCCCTTTAAAGTTCAGCCAATTTCCTTCAGTTTCCTTAATTTTTTAAAAATTAGCTTTCTCTAACAGCTTATCAGATTTTAAAGATCTCATTCTTTTTGTTTTTCTTTTTTTTTTTTTTGTATTTATTTATTTTTTTACACGAACTCCCAAACACGAACCCCCCTCCCACCTCCCACCCCACATCCTCTCTCCAGATCATTCCCATACACCAGCCCCAAGCATCCTGCATCCTGCATTGAACATAGACTGGCAATTCATTTCTTACATGATAGTATACATATTTCAATGCTATTCTCCCAAATCATCCCTCCCTCTCCCTCTCCCTCTCCTTCTCCCTCAGAGTCCACAAGTCTGCTCTACACATCTGTATTTCTTTGCTGTCTTGCATACAGGGTCCTCATCACCATCTTTCCAAATTCTATATATATGTGCCAGTATACTGCATTGGTGCTTTTCTTTCTGGCTTATTTCACTCTGCACAATTAGATCTCATTCTTTTATCTGTTTGTTAGAGAGGGTATTAATCCTTTCCATCAGCAGCTCTGTTAAAACTGCCAGACATTTTTTCTGCTCCCAAGAGGAAAGCATTTAATTAGTATAATTGTCTATGAGCTAAAAAAGAAAAATAAAATCTATCAATCTCTTGTTTGTGTTCTGCTTATCTTCCCAATGTGCTTAGCACTACTGTGAGCCCAGAGAAGGTCTTCAGAAGGTATCTGTGGAATTGAATTGGATTGCATTTCTCTCTACCTGCACTTTTGAGAAATGAAAGTATGTTTTTAATTATTTTAGATCTACTTCCTCAAATTCATATATGAAGCTCATTTCTCAGCAGCTGAAAACCTTATGTAAGATATATTCTTTTAAAATTCATAGTGGATCGGGATGAGGGCATCCTGTCTGTTGTGCTGTGCTTAGTTGCCCAGTCATGTCCAACTCTTTGTAACCTTATGGAAGCCTGCCAGGCTCCCATGTCCATGGGATTCTCCAGGCAAGAACACTAGAGTAGGTTGCCATGCCCTTCTCCAGGGGATCTTCCCAACCCAGGAATCGAACCCAGGTCTCCTGCATTACAGGTGAATTCTTTATAGTTGAGCCATCAGGGAAGCCCATCCTGTCTGTTGGTCAGTCTTAAAAGTCTGTCTTTCCTTAATGCTTGGTGCATGGTACTGCTTTCCTGAAGATATTTTTCTCTTCATTTCATTTGTACTTCCCAAAGACTGGTAAATGAGGGGGAAAATGTGGATTCATGATGCACCAAATGCATTGAGATCAATTACTGCTTGGAAGTACTTGTTTAGAAAATTTACTGACCTTAGCAGAATTTTGTTGTGCTTTGCTCCTTTACTTCTTATTCTGCTAATTCTGCTAGGCCGTTAATTGTACATAGAACTGCCAAGGCACTTTTAATGGTTAAAAAAAGGAAGCTGTTCTTTGTGGCAAGGATAATTTTTTTCTTCTTTTGTCCTGTAAACACAGGTCACATTCTTTGTAAAGCTGTATTTTAAATGGCAAAAATGTACATGTCTTTAGCAGCTAAAATTGCCCTTTAAAAGGTCTAGCATGTCCTTAAATGAAACGGCAACTCAAGTGTGGTTGGTATGATTCCCAAAAACCCTCATGTTAAAAGGGATTCATTGTCGAGGTACACCAGGATGTACTTTTAGGTCTATAATACACAGTCTGGGCATCACGACCACAGAGTTCCCTCATCTCATTCCAACCCCGGTGTGGTGAAACCAAAGAGATTCCAGATCAAGGAGACTCTAAGGATTTGTGGGGAAAGGGCTGTGTAAGTATAGTGAGTACGAATCTTTAAGATCTTCCCCAGACTTCTAAACAGTTGAGAAGGTAGCTTGTTTGCTAAGTAGGGCAAAGTGTCTCCAGGTCTATCGCTGAAGCTGCTGACATAATTAATGATTTCATTCAGAGCCTGAAAGAAGGTACTTGTATTCCTTCTGGCATGAGCAGGCCAAGTTCATGTCCAGACTCTCATATTTTGAGTTGATTTTAGCTAACAAGACTGTTGGTCCTCTTGTTACACACCCAGAACTCGAAAGCCAAATATTATATTAGGCTATGATACTTCCTAGCCTTGAGGAGGTTGACATATCCTAAATATATAAACAGTCACTATTATCTAAAGATGAATTACATTCTGGTTAGCAATTCATTATTCCTAGGCCAAACTGGGAAAACTAAAAACCATAGAACAACCCACCAGCACCACCAAACACACAGCAAGCTGCTTTAAAAATCAACATATTCCACTAAGCCTTATATGCAAACATTTTCTTGCTCCATTTTGTACTATGAGGTTAATTAATGGCAATCCTTGAAAATTAATTATGGTACTGAAAAATACTTTAATAACATTTCAGCTAAAAATAAACTAGAGGCAGTGTAGTGCCCTGGATTCATGATTGCTTACATCTGGTTTCTATTTCTGTGAGTTTCATTTGGTTCTCAGAGAGTTCATTCACAGTCATCACGGGTTTAGTTTCCTGTTCTCCAATGGGAGAACTTGTCTTGATGACCCATCTATTTTTCATCTGAATGCTACACTTCTTTATATTAGGAAACATGGAAAAGAAGAATGAAAAATGCATCAGGTCTAATTTAGGCAAACTAAAATCTGGACAGCATCTTTTAACACCTGACTTATCCTGAATCCAGTGGCAAATAACAATGAGGAAATCATTCCCTTTTAGACTCTTGTAGAATCAGGTAGGAAAAAAAAGAGAAAATGGAAGGAAGGAAAAGAGAAGATGGAAGGAAAGGGGAGAAAGAATGAAGTTAAAGGAAAGAAAAGGAAAGGCTTCTTTGTCAATAAGAACACCCATGCCCAGCCCATTAAATTTCCATTGCCCATAAGATATGGTAATGCCTTTGTCTTTCTTTCCATGTTAACTTTCAGACCTTTTTCAAAGAAAAGAATGAGCTGTACTGTGTGCTGGTTAAAAACAATCTCTTGGACTCCTTCGTGTGTCCAATCTCTTGGACACTCTTAGGGTGGGAATAGCAAGATACCATAGGAACTTTATTCCCTGCTGATCTGGACTTGGGTAGACTACTTTGACTTTAGTTTATAAGCTATCCTATCCAATATCTTTTTTCACCATCTGAAACTTCCCAGTGTTTCTCCTCTGTATAAGTAACAAGCACCTCCTTTTTGAGATGGCTGCTTTATCTAAAAATCCTGTCTAGTTTATATGAAGTTTAATGAAGCCTATTCTTTTCACCTCACCATATGATTATCCTGTTTCTTTCCTGTTGATATCTCAGAACATAGGTCTCCAAGATATTCTAGATGCTATCTACGTTCAATAACAGTAATTACAAGTATTGTTGAACTCCTATACCCTAGGACTGTGAAGACTTCAAACAGCATCATTTCATTCACAACGGACTGCTGCATTGTCTTTCCTGACTGGAGTAAATAATTACTAGAACTGAGATTTGAATTTGGTTTTGTCTGACACTATGGTCCTCTCTAGTATGACACTGGATCTTACTTGCATGTCTTATATCCCCTGATCTATAAAGGTTGATTTGGCTGATGTGACTAAGGCAACTATTACCTTCTCTCACCCATTTATGTGGGTTCCTGAAAGCTATACACTTAATTGCAGAGGTTGAGAAGGACCATTTTTCCATCAAGGCCTTTGAGACTCAGCATCTTCACTCAAAAGCAAACTTTAGGATGCTCTAACTCAACAGGCCAAAATGAAAAGATGAGCATTCTTTCTCCCCTGATTACATGATCTTATTATACACTATAGAAATAGCTCAAGAATCAGTCTTATCTGATGGTCTCATTCAACATATATTGAGGTTCTGCTTTATGCTAACTTCTATTCTTAGAATGTTGAAGAAAGCCACACGCACAGCATTGTTGCTCTGATGTCCATTGAAGTGTCTTATTCAAGATAATTTCTTTCCCTTTCCTTTCAGCCTCATAATGGGACTTGTCCATTTCAACTTCTGTTGAGGGACATAATAAACATATATTTTAAAGTCATGTGAAAAATATGTATGTATTTTTTTGGAAATTGCTATCAAATATACTTTAATTTAAGCTATTTATCACCGATTATGTCTGAGCTGTGTATTTCTTTTGGAAGGCACACACTATGACTACATTTCTTCCTTTATTGCTTAAATATTCTTCCTTTTTGTTGAAAGTTACTTTAAATTTTTTTTTTTTGGAAAAGTAGGTAGAAAACAAAATTTAATAATCTTGTACAAGGTTGAGATGTAGTGTCAGGGGTATTTTCAGAGAACATGAAGTCTGTTCACTTGTTCATTCAGCCATTCAACGAACATTTCTTGAATGTCTACTAGGTCAGGCACCTGTAGGTGCTGGGGTTACACTGATGACACGGAATTTGCAGCCTCGTCAGAAGTGTGACTCTTTTACTTCTTGTTTGCTAAACATTTGTTATTTTTATTATAAATCTTTGAATTTTGACATAGGAAATGTTTTACTCCCATTGTTTATTGTCTGGTTGCTTCCGCTGGAATAAATACAAACTCTGTGAAATCCAGGATCTTTGTCTGTTTCTGTTGTACCTCCAGAACCTAGACCAGGGCTTGCACATGGTAGGCAGTCAATAAATATGTCAAAGAATGAAAGGATAAATGGAGATTAAATGGTGAAAATACTTTTCCTTTAAGTACACCTCCTGGTACGCAACATGTAGGCATATTTCTTTGATAAGACAGATTTCTACCCTGAGTTGGAAATTTTCTTCACAATTGCCACACACTTCTTAGTATCTTACATCAATAGACTA
This sequence comes from Oreotragus oreotragus, assembly GCA_006410675.1. Lineage (NCBI taxonomy): Eukaryota > Metazoa > Chordata > Mammalia > Artiodactyla > Bovidae > Oreotragus > Oreotragus oreotragus. Next base: position 93,704 of record SJYX01011082.1, on the reverse strand, counting down.
AAGGATTACTGATAAATGGTAGTAATGTCAGTTTAAACACAATAATCTTTTAAAATATCCTATGTAATAATAAGTTAGACTTGCCCAGAAATGAATTAGTTTTATCACCAAAGGTAGTCCTATTTTCATTCCTGTGTACATTCATTTTACCCTCCAAACTATAACACAATTAGAATAGTCTGTTATCAGATCATGCAGCCAAAATGGAGAATGTTATTTCGCCACACCTCAGTAAGGACTCCTGCTAATGGGAAAAGGCTGGCTACTCCCCTTTAGGTGCTTCCATCAGAGCTGAATCATTAACCAACCAAAGCCTTAAGGATGCTGAATTTGTCTTTTTTTTCCTACAGCAAGTAAATACATTTTATTGTCATGGCAGCTGAGCTGGGCAGAATAGAATCATACCTGAGTCAGTTCCTTTCATACCTCCTTTCAAGGGCTGCCGCATCCAGTTGTATCATAATGTCTATGAATGCATTTTTCAGTTGTTTTAAAAAACCACATTTTCTCCTCAAATGACCTGTTGTGGCTATGGTTTAAGTGCTACATTTTCCTTACAATAGCTCTGAGCAATAGCCTTCCACTTTGCCACGGAGTTTTGAGATTAATATATTTACTACTTTAATTCAGTAGAATGAAGAATTACGTTAAAAAGCTAAAGTAAATCGTATCTACAAATCCTATCTCTTATAACCCTACCCCTCACTGGAGTTTCAGACGTCTGTAAATGCCTGAAACCTTATTGTTGAGTTCTTTTTCAGCCCCGTCAAGAAAGGCTATTGCATAGTCCGATAGGTTAAAACCTAAAATGCATGCAACATTGCCTGTTAAAAACACCTCATTGGATAGGACTTGAAAATCATAGTTGCTGTCTTGCTCAGTCTTTACAGATCTTGGGCAAGAGTTCTTGGCAGGGAGAGTGTTTGAATGGGGCCTATCTCAAGCTCTAATAGAAGCTGTAGAAAGAGTAAAAGTTGGCAACATTTTCAGCAGAGAACCAAGGGTAGTGGAAACTATTTTTCATATTACAAACTGGAGATTATAGAGCAGCATGACCTTAAGTGTTGCTTTTAAGAGACATCAGATCACCCTATGTTTAATAAGGTGTCCTATTCTTGATTTAAAGGATCAAGCTCAAATAATCTGAACATCATTGAAATATAAATATTTGACAATCAGGGGGAAAGTTGAGTGCTATAGCAATTTCAGGGGGCAAAAGTTCCTTGGTGTCACAGCCAGCCTTCAGCATATTGTACTTTCCAAGTCTCCCTGGGAATATTGCTCATTCATTAGGTTCTCCTAAATGTGCCTCAAAGAAATGTCATTGCTATCTAACATTAAATCTAAGGGAAACAGACAGGAAGGCAAAGCCCCAGGCTCCACTTAAAGGAAGGAGCTCCTCAACTGCAATCTGTTGGCTTTCAATTTTTGCTACTTGTGTTTAGGCAATGAGGGCTATATTCATATATATTTTGTCACGATTGTATATTGGCAGTGTGGGTGGTGGAAAAAGTGACTCAAAGCCTTAGAATTTAGCCCTGGCTCTTCCTTTCACCAGCTAGTTTTGTAAACTTAAAAAAGGCACAGAACCTTTCAGAGTTAGTTTATTCACCTCTGAAATGTGGATAGCCTTGGCATATACTTCATAAAGCTGTCATAATGATTAAATGAAATAATGCAGGTAAAGTTAAATCCTCATTGAGATATTTAATTAAATACATATATTACATTTGACCATTATTCTACATAGAAATACATAAATCTTAATCTAAATTATTATCCTCAGGCATTCAGATGAGTATTTGATAATACATTGGGACAATTAGACAGTGAAAATGACTTAAGATTGAGAATTTTTGTTTGGCTTTTTACTCTTTCAATATTTTCCTTCCTTTACCTGATAAATATTAGCATTGTGTAAATCAGTTCAGGAAATACCACTCTCCTTGATTCCCAGCATGAATACCATACTGAATATCTTTTAAATAAAGGGTAGCTAATTGATTTGTAACAGGAGCTGGTCTTTTTCAATAGTTGCTGTTATCTGAGGATCTTTGTTAGGACAGCTATTTCAGCTGCAGCATAATCCCCATGGCATCCCATGAATCAGCAATGTTCAGTTTTGGGGAGTCAGTTTGACCCTTTGGGTAACCATGGTATCTAAGGACTGCACAGATATAACAACAAACCTTGAGGTTGGGGTCAGAATAGAGAGATAAGAATTGGAAGTCAAGGAATAGAAGCCAAAGGGCAGAAATCAGTATATTCAGCAAATACACTGTTCTACAAGAAAAAGACTTTGCCAACAAAAGTCACCAAGTCAAAGCTATGGTTTTTCCAGTAGTCATGTATGGATATGAGAGTTGAACTATAAAAAAAAAAATTGAGCTCCAAAGAACTGACGCTTTTGAACTGCGGAGTTGGAGAAGACTCTTGAGAGTGTCTTCGACTGCAAGAAGATCCTACCAGTCCATCCTAAAAGAAATCAGTCCTGAGTATTCATTGGAAGGACTGATACTGAAGCTGAAACTCCCAACACTTTGGCCACCTGATGTGAAGAGCTGACTCATTTGAAAAGACTCTGATGCTGGGAAAGATTGAAGATGGGAGGAGAAGGGGACGACAGAGGATGAGATGGTTGGATGGCATCACCAACTCAATGGACATGAGTTTAAGTAGGCTCCAGGAGTTGGTGATGGACAAGGAAGTCTGGCATGCTGCAGTCCATGGGGTCGCAAAGTGTCAGACACGACTGAGTGACTGAACTGAACTGAACAAGAAAAGGGGGAAAAACCCAAACCTTTTCACTGGGGAGACTAAACGAGGGAACAGGATGGTAAGAGAAAAAGGGAAAAATCTCAAATGGTGTAGAGAATTTCATTTGAACTTAAAGCTGTCTGAATTTGTTGAAGTTTTGATATTCCCTTCTCAGGGATTTTCAACCCACTAGTTTTAGTAAGGAAGATCCAGCTGATGGACAAAGCTGAAAGGAAATGGAATTGGAAAGATCTGATCAAAGTCTGAATTTCTCCAGATAGTTCTTTGCCTGATCTAGGATCTATAAATTTTTTCCCCCACCTAAGCCCATTCCATAATCATGAAGAGCATTCGAATTCCAGCTTGAAAGTCCCTGCTTCTGGGTCGTATTTGTGGTCATGGGGAAGAAAGCATCTTAAAGCCAAATTATCTCTGCTAATGCACACAGGATGGATGTGGACCACACCTATCTTACAGTCTTAACTCTAAGCTCTCATAAAGGCTTATGTTAATCCTGGAGAGAATTAATGAGATTAACAATACAATTCATCATTTATTTATTGAATTGAGTTTCTACCATATAAGGCTAACTCCATAGGAGATATAAAAATGAAAAAGACCATCTATTCCATTGAAGAGTTTGCAGACCTGTATATGTAGGGATTAGGCCTACATGAAATCATTAAGCCCTCCATTTTTACTTCTTTTCTATCAGAGGGATAACTTGAATAAAAACAATTCAATCATATGCAGTGTCATTTCTCCAGTAAGAAAGAAAGGACATACAAAAACCTCCACCTCCTTTTGAGGGTCCCAGGCTTCTGATGGACCAGAAAAAAATCCCAGTGTACTATAGCACAATAAAGCTTAAAAAGAGCACAGAATCCTGTCATTACAAGTCTTCTTTTATCAATAATGATTACACTAATGTGCTAAGTCACTTCAGTCCTGTCAGATTCTTTATGATCTTCTGGACTGCAGCCCACCAGGCTCCTCTGTCCATGGGATTGTCCAAGCAAGAGTACTAGAGTGGATTGTCATGCCCTCCTCCAGGGATCTTCCCAACCCAAGGATCAAACTCATGTCCCTTATGTCTCTTGCATTGGCAGGTCTCCTTGGAAGAAAAATTATGACCAACCTTGATAGCATATTCAAAAGCAGAGACATTACTTTGCCGACTAAGGTCCATCTAGTCAAGGCTATGGTTTTTCCTGTGGTCATGTATGGATGTGAGAGTTGGACTGTGAAGAAGGCTGAGCGCTGAAGAATTGATGCTTTTGACCTGTGGTGTTGGAGAAGACTCTTGAGAGTCCCTTGGACTGCAAGGAGATCCAACAAGTCCATTCTGAAGGAGATCAGCCCTGGGATTTCTTTGGAAGTAATGATGCTGAAGCTGAAACTCCAGTACTTTGGCCACCTCATGCGAAGAGTTGACTCATTGGAAAAGTCTCTAATGTTGGGAGGGATTGGGGGCAGGAGGAGAAGGGGACGACAGAGGATGAGATGGCTGGATGGCATCACGGACTCGATGGATGTGAGTCTGAGTGAACTCCAGGAGTTGGTGATGGACAGGGAGGCCTGGCGTGCTGCGATTCATGGGGTCGCAAAGAGTCGGACATGACTGAGAGACTGAACTGAACTGAGTGCCACATTTCTAAGAAAAATTAATATCTTGGAGAGACTACTGATTCGGTAAATACCATTGGTTACCTAATGTCTTTTCTCATACACCCTTCCTCTTTCCTATCAGGGCCCTGATTTTGTTCAGGCTTGTCACCCTCTCTGTGTGACCGCATTCTTTAGAGTACGTGGGCCCTAAGGATGTATCCTGGTGGGTCTAAACCAGTCATGGTGGGTCTGTTCCTTTGCCAGTAATTGTTCAGTTATAAGCATGTGATCCAGTTCTGTTTAATAAAGACTGGAGTAGAAGAACATTGGGAAATTCTGGGGAAAGTTTCTTTGCTTCTAAGAGAAACAGGGAGAGTCACCTCTACCTTCTATAGACACAGTTGCACCTGGATATGTACCTAGGTCTGTGTCAATCCTTTTTCTTTCAGTCTGAGGATGAAGCTAACTCACTTAGGAAGACAGACCCAAGAGGGTCTTTGAGGAGCATAGTCAAGATCATTTATATGACACCTAGACTTCTTTGTGTAGGAGAGAAAATATATAACTGAGAAATTTCTAACAAATATAGTTAGCATTTGAGGGAATCAGAGCTTTCACTAAGTGGTTTGAGAGAAATATAGATTGGAAGAATTATTTTCATCATTGTCCATACTTGAAGCCCATGAGACCGAGCAGAATTTGTCTAGCTGGAAGCCCAGTATACGCCTTGACATGGAGAACTCAGAAAGCAACCGAATATCAGATTTTATCCTATGGAAATATGGACACTTTCCTGAAGGAGTTTTTTGGTCTGGGAAACTTGAGAGGCATGAGAGACATGAAAATCTGCCTTCCTTAGTGTATCACTAGGAAAGAAAGTCCTCAGTTTCATACTTCCTGTTTGAAAGTCCAAATCAGCTAAAATTACATCTTTTTTCTTCTCTCTGAGACTACTTATTTCAACCTCTCAGTAAATTAATTTGAATATGTGTCATAGTCTTATGTGTTAGGCTGGTGGAAACTGTAGAACAGGTGGCCAAGGATAGAGGTATTTGCTTTATTTTATGGGGTTTTTTTTTTCTTTTTGTACTACTAACCAGTTTTTTATTTGATGGACTATAATATAGCATAGCAATGGACACTGACAAATAACCTTGGAATCCCCGGTAGAGCCTGAACATGCTTCACTTTTTTCTAAGACAATGTTTTTCCCCAGCATACTTATATCTCCGAAATTATACTGAATTTCACAATTGCTGTTAACCAAGTGTTAGTCATGATGCAGCCTGTCATTGCCTGTTCACACACATCAACACCCTTACAGTTGGCTCTAGTGAATGAGAAGAAATTCCTAGAGACAATAGTGGAGCACTCGCTTAAGAAATGTTACATCGTGAACAGTCCAGATGGCAGAGGAGATGACATTGTGTGCCAGGACGTGGACATGGTTGACTGTGAGTCTGAAAGTTATTCAGGAAGTCATTCTTAAAAGATATTGGTTCAGTAACTGACATTCCAATAACTTAACTAATGTATTTTATGACAATCTATACCTATATATCTTCATGTCTAACACATTTTAAAATAAATACAAAATAAAAACCATAAGTTATAAGAACACACTGTATCCCAGCTTTATTGGCAGTTTTAAAAATTGCTTTAGAAGCATGTGAAATACTGATAAATTTTTAGTGGATAACATCTCAGATTCAATGAAAGATGGTTACTGGACAGTCAGATTGCACTGTCACCGAGGAACCACATGCTTCTCCTACTACATTTGTCTGAAAATTTATTCCTCTGAGCACAGTCTCCTCTCTTGTTGCTCTTTTTGAATCAATGCAACAAGTGGGTATTCTTGATTGGTTAGACTCAGTCATATGGCTTCTTCCTAACTATAAAGGAATCTGGGTATGTGATCTCTAATGATGAGTCTCAGGACATGAGAATATCCCAGATTGTAGAAAAGTAGTCATGCCTCAATAAAGAAATGGCATTTGAGATGGACGTCAAAGGTTAAGTACTGTTTGTAATGAGTAGAGAAGAGTAGGGAAGATGTTCTTAGCAGAACAACCAGTATGGATGCAGGAAGGTATTGCCTATGTTTGGGGGAAAGGTATTGCACATTTGCAGAGATAATAGGAAAGGTACGCAAGAGCTAGATAGTGGAAGATCTTGAGTTTCAGGCTTAGGAGTTTGTGTGTATTTCAGGGGCCTTATGGAACTGTTAGCACGGGAAGTGGAAGATGTGTTTCTTTGGTCTTAAATAACCCATGGACTCCAGCGTACCCCCAGAAGGACAAGATTTGTTCAAGGACTTGTTGTTGTTCTGTCACTAAGTCATGTCTGACTTAGTCATGTCTGACCCCATGGAGAGCAGCATGCCAGGCTTTCCTGCCCATTACTATCTCTTGGAGTTTGCTTAAGTTCATATTTATTGAGTGGTGATGCCACTCAATCATCTCATCCTCTGTCACCCCTTCTGCCCTCAGTTTTTCCCAGCATCAGGTTCTTTTCCATGAGTTGGCTCTGTGCATCATGTAGCCAAAGTATTGGAGCTTCAGCATCAGTCCTTCCATTGAACAGGCTTGATTTTCTTTAGGATTGACTAGTTTGATCTCTTTGCAGTTCAATGGACTCTCAAGAGTCTTCTCCAGACAACAATTCAAAAGCTTCAATTCTTTGGCACTCAGCCTTCTTTATGGTCCAACTCTCACATCTGTACATGACTACCAGAAAAACCATTGGTTCAAGGATATCTCTAGGTATTACAAGTGATCTGTGTTCAAATTTAATTTGGGTAACTTTCTTTATGAAATGTTCAGATTATTATTATTTTCTAAAGCAGTCATTGTGGGATGTAGTATGGATATGGGTTCTGTCCTTTATGTATTTCCTTATTTTTTTTGTCTTCTCTTTAGCAAGAGAATTTGAAATGGTCTGAGGTTTGGAAGAAAGGTTGGAAGACACATGCTCCAGCAAGCCAGTCTTCAAAATTGAATGAGCATTGACAGAACATTTTCTTCCTTTTTTCTTTGTTTTCTGTTTTCTCCTCTTGGACTTCAAAGCATAGTTCTTATTTCATGTTATGAAAACTTTGAGGTTCCATTGTAAGGGGAAATGAATGTAAGTAAAGGGCTATATTCAAACTTGAAAGAGCTGAATCCAGCCATCACAAGAAGAACTGCCTCAATTATTCTCATTACCAACTTAGCTCTCTATGAAGAATGCACTGGAAGAGGTAGTGAATCATAAGGATTTTGTAATCAATAAATCAAGTGGTTGATGCCTCTGTAGCTATTTGTGATCTTTCTATTAATGCTTTCAAAAACAAGCCACTACGCATAAAATTTATTATGTACATTATCTTCTTTTAAAAAATATACCGCTAATGGCAACTACCAACTCTGAGACTATCACATGGAAAGGTGACATGAGAGGCAATCTCTATGCCATGCAGAATCTTTTTGTTTTTTAGTTTTGCTGCTAATTGCAACAGCTGCTGCTATTTGCAAATGGAACTTTAGCTTTATGATCTGTCCAATTCTTTTGCTTCCAGGCTTGCTCATTGTATCACAGCTTTGGCTATAGACAAACCACCTAAAATCTAGTGGCTCAAAACAACAGCCATTTATTGTTACTCATGAGCAAAGTCATTTGGGTGCTTCTGCGGCCGTCTATGGGGTCACACAGAGTCAGACACGACTGAAGTGACTTAGCAGGAGCAGGAGCAGCAGCAGCAGATCTGAGGCAGACAGGTGAGTAGCTAGCTCACTAATGTCTGTGTTCCCCTGGCGACTTGGCTAGGAACTGTGTGAGTGAAAATGACCTCACTTAACTATTTGGTGGTTGTCTCACTATTAGTGAGAAAAATGGGGTGATTCGATCACAAACCTCTCAGCATCTAGCAATCTGAAAGCTGTTAGGTTTGTGAAGGCTCAGGTGCAAAACTATTAGGTTGTAATTTCCTCCACATTCTATCAATCACGATAAGTCATAAGGCCAGCTCACATTCAAGGGGTGGGGAAATACACTTCATTGCTTGATTGAAGAACTACAAAGTATGGTGGGTATTTTTGTAATCTATCACAATCACTTTCAAGATAGAGTGACTGAGTGGTACATCTTCCTTTATAGTATTCTGGTTGCAAAAATCTACACTATGCAAACTTGTTTGCCCTCTATTTACTTTGCTTTTTATTTATCTCTGGTTATAGATCAGAAATTTTGCTCTTTCCTTCTCCTTAAAGACTCAAGTGAATATACCCTGATCCAACCAGTGAAAGTAGGGCAAAGAGCACTAAGTCTTTGCTTTCATTCTGATGTATCAACAGGCAATGGGAAAGTTCACGCAAGTAAAGTCTCTGGTACAATTTTAGAAAGTGTACTCTGCATAAGGTTACCTAGTTGAGATGAAATGGGCACTCAACTCAGCAGATCAGCATCCCAGCTGTTTTTCCCTACAGAGGAAGGCTTGTCTTTCTCTAATTCATACAAAGTAACCATATATGCCAGTGGCATCCTAATTAAAAGCTTTCTGAGTCCTAATTTCATCAACTGAAAGTTTAGCAAGGGGGGCTTTCAATTCAATACCCTTTTATGACAAAAACTTTCCATAAGTTAGATGTGGAAGGAATTTATCTCAATATAATAATGGCCACATATGAATAGTCCTGGGGAAGGCAATGGCACCCCACCCCAGTACTCTTGCCTGGAAAATCCAATGGACGGAGTAGCCTGGTGGGCTGCAGTCCATGGGGTCGCTAACAGTCGGACAGACTGAGCAACTTCACTTTCACTTTTCTCTTTCATGCATTGGAGAAGGAAATGGCAACCCACTCCAGTATTCTTGCCTGGAGAATCCCAGGGATGGGGGAGCCTGGTGGGCTGCCGTTTTTGGGGTCACACAGAGTCGGACACGACTGAAGTGACTTAGCAGCAGCAGCATGAACAGTCCACTGCCATTAATAACATCATACTCAATGGTGAAAAGCTGAAACCTTTTCCTCTAAGATCAGGAATGAGGCAAGTGTGTCCACTGTCACCACTTAAAAACAACAACAACAGTACTAGAAGTCCTGGCTTGAGCAATTTGGCAAGAAAAAAAATAGAACTCATCTAAATGGGGAAGGAAGAAGTGAAACAATCTTTGCTTAAAGATGATATGATCTCAGAGGTATAAAACCCTAAAACCTTTACAAACAAAATTACTAGACCTAATAAATGAATTCAGTAAAACTGCTGGGTGGGAAATAAACCTGCAAAAATAATTTCTCTATACTAAGAACAAACTGTCTGAAGAGGAAATTAATGAAACAACCCCATAGCATCAAAAAGAATAAAACATTTAGGAATAAAAAAAAAACTTAAACCAAGGAGGTGAAAGGCTTATATACTGAAAAGCACAAAACATTGATAAATTAAAGAAGGCACAAATAAGTAGAAAGATATGTACTCATCAACTGAAAGACTTAGTATCGTTAAAATGTCCACAGCACCCAAAGTGATCTATAGAGTCAATCCTTTATTAAAATCCCAATTATATTTTTCACAGAAATAAAAAATAAATCATATAGAAGTACAAAAGATCCTGAGTAGCCAAAGTAGTCTTGAGAAAGTAGTACAAAGCTGGAGGTACAACACTTTCTGATTTTAAATTTTATTACACATCTTCAGTAATTATGAGTGTGGTGTTGGCTTAAAGATAGACAAATAGACCAATGAAACGGAACAGAAATCCTAGAAATAAGGCAAGCAAATACAGCCAACTGATCTTTGACAAAGATCCCAAGATTACACAGTAGGGAAAGGGTAATCTCTTCAACAAATGGTGATGGAAAACTGGATATCCACAAGCACAAAATGAAACTGGAGCCTTGTCTCAGAGCATACAAAAAAATTAACTCAAAATGAATTAAAGATTCAAATAAAGACTGGAAACTATAAAGATCCTAGATGAAAATATAAAGAAAGAGCTTCATGCTATAGGTCTTGGTAGCAAATTTTGGGATATGACACCAAAAGTAGAGGCAACAAAAGCAAAAATAGACAAGTGAGATTACATTAAATTAAAAATATCAGCACATCAGGAAACAATGGAGTAAAAAAGGAATCTATAGAATGAAAGGAAATATTAGCAAATGCAATATCTGATAAGGGGTTAGTATTCAAAATATACAAGGAACACCTAAATTCAACATATAAATAAATAAATGGTTTAATAAATATTCATTAAAAGTGAGTAAAGGATTTGAGCAGACATTTCTCCAAAGAATATGTACAAATGGCCAACAGATATATGACAAGATGTTAAAGGTAACTAATCATCAGGGAAGTGGAAATCAAAACCACAATGAGATATCACCTCACACCTATTGGGATGGTTATTATATATACTAAAAAAAAGATAATAAGTGTTGGCAAGATGTGAGAAATTGAAAGTTTTGTACACCATTAGTGAAAATGTAAAACAGAGTGCATCCAGTATGGAAAACAGTATGGAGTTCCCTTAAAAAGATAAAAAATAGAATTATCATATAAAGCAGCAATCCTACTTCTGGGCATATACCCAAACTAATTGAAATAAGTATCTTGAAGAAATAACTGCATTCTGATGTTCATTACAGTCTTATTCATAATAGCCAAGACATGGAAACAACTTAAATTTCCATCTACAGGAGAATGGATAAAGAAAACATGGTATGTACATAAAATGGAATATTATTCAGGCTTAAAAAAAGAAGTAAATCCTGCCACATGCAATAATATGGATGAACCTAGAGGACATTATGCTAAGTGAAATAAGCCAGTTATGGAAAGACAGATACTGCATGATTCTGTTCATACAAGATATCTAAGACAGTCAAACTCAAAGAAACAGAAAGTACAGTGAGGTTGCCAGGGGCAGGGGTCGGGGGTGGTGGGGAGTTGCAGTCAAAGGTATATAGTTTCAGTTATGCAAGATGAATAACCCAGAGGTCTGTCGTTCAGCTTCATGCCTGTAGTTAACACTACTGTGTTGTGCACTTAAATATTTGTCAAGAGTGTGGATCTCATATTAAGTGTTCTTACTCTAATAAAAAACAAAAGCTCCTTCAACCATTGCCGTAAGATTGTTCTGGAGATTCAGTGGTATAATTCCTATGGAATCTCTAAAAACTATAAAGTGCAGTAAAAGTAGTTGGTTGCTGTTCTTATGGATATTTTGAAAGTAAAAGTCGCTCAGTCGCGTCCAACTTTTTGCGAACCCATGGACTTATACAGTTCATGGAATTCTCTAGGCCAGAATACTGGAGTGGGTAGCCTTTCTCTTCTCCAAAGGATCTTTTCAACCCAGGGATTGAACCCAGGTCTCCCGCATTGCAGGTGGATTCTTTACCATCTGAGCCACAAGGAAAGCCCATCAATATTTTAATTAATTAAAACTGATATTTTAATAACATTTAATATTGATGGATGACGTATTTTAGAATCTTCTAGTGATAACTGTGCCTTTGCCATTTAAAGGATCACTCATCATGATCAATGAAACTATCCAGGAAGACGGTATGAAGTGTTTATTGTCATTATTTAACCAAAAAGCTATTTGCTAAGCTTCTGTTATTATTTAGCAATATTGCAGGCACTTCAGGAAATAAGACAGACATCATTCTTGTTTTCCAAGCAGTTTAATGATCGGTTAGGAAAATAACGCTGTCATATACAAGGCAGTTAGCAAGGAATGAAATAGTACCGAATCAAGTAATAATTGATTCCTTGAGCCCAGTTGAAGTTCAGACAAGAGGAAGATGCTGGAGTTATGAGTGCTCTGGGGCATCTTCTTGCCAAATATGAGACCTCAGAGAGTTAGGAGAGAGACAGTTGCAGTTGCTATGGCTGCTCTTTTGGCACCATCCTGCTTTTTATGGTCTCCAAAACCATGAGGGCTTTCTTGATTCACTCATCCATCATTAGACAGTATGTGGTTTAAAAGCAGAGCTCCTTCTCTAGCCTGGAAAGAAATTTTGGCTTACATGTCAGGTTTTCTTGATACAGGCTTGTGCATGACCTTGGGCCTTTTTAGATTACAGAAAGTTTTTGCAGAATCTTCACAGCCAGCATCATTTCTGACAGGAGGATATATCTGATCTTGATGAGAATCATCAGAAATTTACATGTATTATTATGCTTTCAGAGGATTTGCAGTTACTAAGTAGATTCTCCCAGAGATACACATCAATCAGCAGGCAAATTAATTGGTATCCTCATTTCATATGTTTCTTTCTTTTTCTTTCAACAGTTCCATAATGCATTGCTTCTCAAAGTGTGGTCTGTGGACCACCTACACCAGAATCCACTGGATGTGGTAATTAAAAATTCAGGTTTCTGAAACCCAGGCCTACTGAATCAGAATCTTTGGGGAGAACCCAAGAATTCACATTGGTGTGAGTTTTCCAGATGATCTTTTGCACATTGATGTTTAACAGTCATGCCTTAATTCTCATTGAACATATAAACATCCCAATGTCCTGTCCACTTCCCAACTCTGTACCCTGATCAAATCAGATCTCTGATGCAGGGACATAGGCATCAGCGTTTTTAAACCTTCAAGACAGTTCCAATGTGCAACCACAACTGAAGACCCCTGGCTTACAGCAGTGCTTTTCAAGCTTTAATGTGTACATGAGCCACCTGGGGATTTTATTAAAATGTGATTCTGATTTAGAAGTCTGGAGAAAGGTCTTCAATTCCGCATTTCTAGTAAGTTCCCAGATGATGTAGATGCTGCTGGTACATGGACCTAATTGGAATACCTAGGGCTTAGAGAAAAATACATTTAATTGTTTAATTGCCCCATTCTTCATTGGCACAATCTTCTGCGTGAATTATATTTGATCAAACTTAATTCCGTATAAACTGATTTATGGCACAGTGAAATCTCTGTTCCAAAGAATCGTTTTTCCAGCTTCCCGTAAAAATAGTATTTCTTCCAGACTTCATATATGGGCCAATAAACCCTGCATCTCTACTTTTGACCTCTTTTCTCACCTTTCCCTCTAAACTTGCTTTCTTTATATTCCTCACATAAACCAGCTCATTCCTACTCAAGGCCTTTGTCTTGTGATTTCCAGGCAAGCACTTCTCCTAGTTCATAGCAAGGCTGGCCCTATCTGTCCTTTCAGGATTAGATTTCAGTGTCATTTTTTTAGTGGGAATGCAAATATATATTTGCTATTACAGCTCATGTTTTGTTTTCTTTATACAACTTACTACCTGAAATTCCTGTTAATTTGTTCCTTTCCTTTTAAGTTTGTCTATCTCCCCCTTCTATCCCCACCTCAGTGGAGGCCGCACAAAGATTCAGGTCTGGTCTACCTTGTTCACAACTAGCCCAGTGCCTGGAACAATGCTTTCTATCTGGCGATTGATCAATAAATGTTTTTGAAGGAATGAATGATAGTTTGTGATGTCATCTGTTGTGTGTCTGTCTATAGTACCAATCCCTAGTTCCCAGCCTCTGAATATCTGTTTCAGGAGCTCTTGAATGGGCTCCAAAGACCCTAGGTTGGGAAACAAAGTCCTAAAGAGTGTGTTCCTTTCTTGACTGACTGAATGTCCTTGGACAATAGCTGTGGATATTAGAATTCCTAACTTCTTTTAGAAAAGGAATGTATCATAAAAATAGGATGTATTTCTCTTGCCTTATGAGCTAGTGTAGATACTATAAAAGCACTATATCAGACCACACCTCTGATCTACTGAAGCAATATTTCTGGGTACTGGTTCTGGTGATTTTTTTCTTAAAACATCTCCAGGTGATGCTTCTAAGTGTTCAGTTTTGTGCAGCACTGGAGTGTGAGGGCTTCCCAGTTGGCACTAGTGGTAAAGAACCCTCCTGCCAATGCAGGAGACATAAGAGACACAAGATCGACCCCTGGGTCAAGAAGATCCCCTGGAGGCGGGCATGGCAACCCTCTCCAGTATTCTTGCCTGGAGAATCCTATGGACAGAGGAGCCCGGTGAACTCCTGGTGGGCTACAGTCCACAGGATCACAGAGAGTCGGGCACGACTGAAGGGACTTAGCACGCATGTATGCATGGAGTGTGAGGCACTCATTATTAGAACTGATGGCACATGAAGCAAGCATTGATGTTAATTCTGCAAAGGCACATACATAAAGCCTCTGAATAACACGCTGTATCTGATAGAAATGCTTTCGGGGCAAGCAACGACAAAAAATCTGATTAACAGTAGATTAAACAATGGATGCTTTTTTCCTCTTTCATAACAAGAAATCTGAAATTAGGTGTTTACTGGCATTGGTTCAGTCGTTCTGCTCAAGGATTCAGATTGTTTCCATCTTTATCATCCACCATCCTCATATGCTTGCCTTCTTCCTCATATTTGTAACTTTGCATAAAGCCCTAACAGCTTCAGGAGTCATGTTCATGTTCAAGGCAAGAAAGAAAGAGAAGCCTCTCCCATGAGCTCCCTCAGAAGGCATCTTATCTTTCTTTGGCCAGAACTTGGCATTCTACTCTAGCTACAAAGAAGGCTGGAGATGTGAGTAGCAAGCTTTCCAAACCATAGTGGGAGGGAAGTGACCAGTGAGAAGGGGATGGAGAATGGTATTTAAGGAGCCAGGGAATAGCATTTGCCCCATATGCCTTTTGTGGAAATACGATTCAGCCCAAGATGATGTCTAAAGAGAAACTTCTACCCTTTCCTGCTCCATTCAATCCATGCTTTCCTAGGATTACCTTTTTCTTTGCCTAGAGAATTTTCACCAAGTGACTGATTTTTACAAAGTCTCTTTAAAAAATTGAGATATAATATATATTATATCTTTAAAGTCTTCTTAAAAAATTGAGATACAATATATATCTTTAAAGTCTTCTTAAAAATTGAAATACAATATATATTATACTGAGATTATATCTCAGTTAATATAATATATTAACTGAGATATAATATATATTATATAATATATATAATATTAGTTTCAGGTGTACAGCATCATGACTTGATATTTGTGCATGCTAAGTCACTTCAGTCGTGTCTGACCTGTGGACTATGCGACCCTATGGACTATAGCCTGCCAGACACCTCTGTCCATCGGATTTTCCAGGCAAGAATACTAGAGAGGTTGCCATGCCCTCCTCCAGGAGGTCTTCCCAATCCAGGGATTGAACCCATGTCTTTTATGTCTTCTACATTAGCATGCGGGTTCTTTACCACTAGGCCACCTGGGAAGCCCTTGCTATTTGTATACACTGAGAAATGACTACCATGTGGTTCAGAGGGTAAAGGGTCTGCCCCCAATGTGGAAGACCTCTGTTCAATCCCTGGGTCGGGAAGATCCCGTGGAGAAGGAAATGGCAACCCACTCCAGTATTCTTGCCTGGAGAATCCCACGGACGGAGTAACCTGGTAGGCTATAGTCTATGAGATCACAAAGAGTCGGACATGACTGAGCAAGTTCACTTCACTTCATTAGTCTAGCTAACATCCTTGTCACTTCATAGAATTACAAATCTTTTCGTGTGATGGGGACTTTTTGGATCTACTCTCTTGGCAACCTTCAAATATACAGTACAGTATTGTTAACTCTGTGGATTTCCCTGGTGGCTCAGTGGTAAAGAACCCACTTGTTAGGAGATGTGAATTTGATCTCTGAGTCAGGAAGATCCCCTGGATAAGGAAATTGCAACTCACTCCAGTGATCTTGTCTGGAGAATCCCATGGACAGAGGAGCCTAGCAGAGATTGCAGAGTCGGACCAAACTTAGTGACTAAAACAATTATTAACTATAGTCACCATGCTATACATTACACCCCCAGGACTTATTTACTTAATAACTGGACGTTTGTGCCTTTTGACTCCCTTCACGCATTTTACTCACCGCCCCCCCATCTGCTGCCTCTGTCAATGACCGACCTGTTCTCTGTATCTTTGAGTTTGGACGTTCTGCTTGTTTGTTTGCTTTCTTTAGTTTCCACTTATAAATAAATCACGCAGTATTTGTCTTTCTCTGTCTGACTTATTTCACTTAGCACAATGTCTTCTGATTTCAACCATGTGGGTGCAAATGGCAAGATTTCCTGCTTTTTATGGCTGAATAATACTCCATTACATCTATCTATCTTATATCTGTATCTACATAGATATGTCACATTTGCTCTATCCATTCATCTATCTTTACCCATTCACCTATTTATGAATACTTAGGTTGCTTCCAAGCTTCTTGGATATTATAAATGATGCTGCAGTGAACGTGGTGGTGCATATATCTTTTTTTTTTTTTTTTTTACTTTATTTTACTTTACAATACTGTATTGATTTTGCCATACATTGACATGAATCCGCCATGGGTGTACATGAGTTCCCAATTAGTGTTTTCGTTTCCTTCAGGTAAATGCACAGCAATGGAAGTGCTGGATCACATTTTAATTATATTTTTAATTTTTTTGAGGAAATACCATACCATTTTCCACAGTGGCTGCGTCAGTTTACGCAAGGGTTCTTTTTTCTCTACATCCTTGCCAGCACTTGATGTTTCTAGTCTTTTTGATACCTGCCATTCTAACAGGTGATATCTCATGGTGGTTTTGATGTGTACTTCCCTGATAATTACCAAATTCTTGGTTTACTCCTGGAGATAACAGCAACAATTTATATGTTCCAGGCATTATCTATAAGCACTTTATACATATTAATTATTTAATCTTCATGAAAAACTTATGTAGTAGATCCCATTATCATCCCCAGTTTAAAAATGAGGAAACTGGGTTATAGAGAAGTTAATTAATTTGCCCAAGGTCACTCAACTAGTGAACAGCAGAGTGGGATTCAAAGCCAGGCAATTTGGTTCTAGAGTCCATGTTCTTAACCATAATACTATACCCTTCTACAGGTACTTAGGTTAAGGTCCACTGACTAAAGAATATAACTTAGTCAAGCAAAGCTAGGCTTCCTTAGTTGTTGCAGAAAGGGAAACACACATCAGGGGAATGATGAGGAACTTGAAAGGGGAAACCAAGTAAGAGTATTTAAAGGGCCTGGGGAACAGGAATTATTTATTTGTAAGTCTTAGCAGGGATAGCTTAAGAATTTGCAAGCTAGATTAGTTACTAGAACACTCAGTGGTCTTTAGGACACAGGGGTTGATGTGCAATTACTATTAGAATAATTGTATCTGAAGAGTTGGACTCAAGAGAGTTTGAGCTTAGTTAATCTTCATGTCACCTCACCTGTTTTGTGAGTTGCACAGTTTTGCAAGTGTTGAATTATATTTCCATCCTTAGTACCCTCCTCACGAGCTAGCTGCCAGCAGGGTGATTTTGCATCTGTCAGTCTTCCCTTCTGGTCATTTTTCAGTCTAGTGGAAGGATGCTTGCATGCTCATTCACTTCAATTGTGTTTGACTCTGCAGCCTCATGGACTGTAGCCTGCCAGGCTCCTCTGTCCATGGGATTTTCCTGGCAAGAATACTTGAGCGCGTTGCCATGCCCTCCTCCAGAGATCTTCCTGACTGAGAGATGGAAATCACGTCTCCTGCATCTCCTGCATTGAAGGTAGGTTCTTTACCACTGAGCTACTGGGGAAGTGCCAAGTAGAAGGACAGATCACTGTCTTTTAGGGAAATGATGAATCCAGATTCATGTGTGTGTGTGTGTGTGTGTGTGTGTGTGTTAGTTGCACAATCATGTCTGACTCTTTGTGACCCAATGGACTGAAGCCCACCAGGCTCCTCTGTCCATGGAATTCTCCAGTCAAGTATAAGGGAGTGGATAGCTATTCCCTCCTCCAGGAGATCTTCCTGACCTAGGGATCCAACGCAGGTTTCCTGAACTGCAGGCAGATTCTTTGCCACCTGAGCCACTAGGGAAGCCCCGATGGGACTTCATAACCCAGTGTTCAATTGGTTGCGATAGTGTTTGCAACCTCAAGTGACAGGCCTTCTGATTCTTTTTGCTGGATGATTATTTGTGGAATCTTCTGGAGTGAAAGTGGCTCTGGAGTTATTCACTTTGGCTGCAATATAGAAACAGGAAATTTTGTTCCTGTCTCAAATATGAGACAGGAAATTACTTAACTGAAACTTCATTCTCGTGAACCTTAAGCTACTTAAATCTTTTGTTAACCATGTGGCTTTTTCCTTTGACTTAGTGTAAGTAGTTCATCTTTCCCCATTTCTGGAGGATGAATCTTATTTGTAATAATTATTGGGAGCCAGGATATCAGGAGTACCATGATTAAAGGGTAAGAGTGTCTACTAATAATGTAGATTCTTGAACCAGCACAGAAGGAAGAAACTAACCAAGAGTATAAAGAAAAAAACTTACAAAGACGTATAGCAATCAATGGCTTTGGGCATTTGGGGTCTTAGGCATAAGCCATCTACTTAAATTGTCTTTTTCTTCCGGGCCAAAACAGCCCTATAAATGTTGACTCACTCATAGATGCATGTCTAAAGTGATGAGGATTATGGTATCCATGAATTTATTTTCTCCAATATCAGTGGTTCTTTTCTGAGATTCTTTAGATTTTTTTTCCCCCCAGAAAAGTCATTTCCTTAGTATATCAGAGTACTCTTAGAGATACATGTTTTGGCCAAGAGAGAGGGGAACTCCATCACAAGTACCAAGAAAAGGCTGTGTTCATGTTCTGTGTATTTAAGGTCAGCACTACACCATTGCAAACATATTTGAATACACAACATAAAAGGGCAATCCATCATTAATTTCTCTGAAAACACACTTGCACCTGCAGACTTCCTGGAGGTTCTTTTTTTTTTTTCTTTAGGGGGAGTGTCTTGAAGTACAGGGACTCTCAAGCACCTGGAGGCCAACAACTGCAGATGTCCGCCTGAAGGCAAAGATTTGATCAGGTTGATGAAACCAGCATGGTATGTCCTTGCAAAACAATGATCTACAGATTACAAAGCTTGAAGTGGTTTTAATTCTGAAGATATGAAATCTATGCCTGCAAAAGGGGTGGGAGATTCTACAACAAAAGTCTGGAATGATTCCCAAATGTGCAGAATCAAGAACTAGAATTTTTGTTGATGTTAAGGGTTTCATGTCACAAAGATTAATTCTATATCCTTTGAATATAGTAAGTGGTTGTCTTAAATATGGCCTAAGTAGGAAAGAAAGGAAAGTTCTTTATTGCCTTATATTCAGCATCTGTTTTTGTTAATGGTTCAATGCAGGACTCTCTGAACTTTTCTCAGAATTTAAACTAAGTATTAAATTTAAATATAAAAAAGATATAAATGTTTACTTAAAAAAATCTCTAACGTCTTTTTTGGCTACCTAAACTATATCAAAGGCCAATATTTGGAACAAGAGCAATTAAGTAAATTTTCTTTGATTAATAAATTATCTTCCATTTAAAACAAAAGAGGAAAGTTAAACTGTTTGCTTAAAGTTCAGTCAGCCAAGATGTGTGTTTAGTAAGCTCTTGGGTTTGCCTATACCTGGCTATTCTCTAATTCCCATAAAGGCCCGGGTTATTGCTTACAAACCTATTTTGTGAAATTACTAGAGTTACACTGCTCCAAGTGAGATTCTTTAAGATGTTGTATAAAAATTAAGCATTTTGCCTGCTTAGTCACACCACATAATTGCAAAGGTTCTTAAATCTAGGTCGACCTGAGCAAGTTTGTTCTTGATTTATGTACTACTTCCAAAAATATGTCAAGGTGTTTATTTCTTTGTGCAGAGGAGCAGTGGGGCAAAATAAGTTGTGGCTGGTGATTGCACACTCACTTGGAACTTTAGGACCCACTCTAGATTTTGATTGCACCAATTTGAAAAATTTAACTCTTGTGATCACTTACTATTTACTGATATCCTCTTCTCAACTTTGTTCTAAATAATTTCCTGCCTTTCTTGAGCCTAACAGCCAGGAGACCAAAACCTTCCACATCTCTAACCAGATGAATACAGGCAATTAAGTGGAAATGCCCCTTTAAACAACATAGGTTTGAGTGTACCAGGTATAATTCTCAGACTTACCTGGATCCAAGGGTTAAACTCAAGAAGCTCTTGACTCATGCTATAAATTTTCAGAACTATTTACTGGGGAAAAATAAATCCAAACTCCTGATTTTTCCCATTGTTTAAAACTGTGTATTTAGAAGCCATCATACTGCTCATGGGACTTCCCTGGTGGCTCAGCGGTAAAGAATCTGCCTGCCATGCAGGGGACGACACAAGAGATGTGAGTATGATCCCTGGGTCGGGAAGATCCCCTGAAGGAGGGCATGGCAACCCACTCCAGTATTCTTGCCTGGAGAATCCCATGGACAGAGAAGCCTGGCGGACTACAGTTCATAGGATTGCAGAGTCAGATATGACTGAACCAACTTAGCACGCATGCGTACCGCTCACGGTAGTAGTGTGATACAATACAAGATGGATGGATGATTATTCATGTTATTTACCTTCAGGAATACTAAGAGGCATCTCACATTGGAAAAGTAAAAAAAATATATATTTTGCTAATTTTTAAACATTATTTCAGATAGATTCATTCTATTTCTGTCAATAGTACTTTCAATTAACTCTAAAAGGTTAATACATATCTCCCCAACCAATGCATCAACATATTCAAAATGGACCCTATTTTTTTTAAGAACTTGGTTTATCTTCCCAGATTCGTATAGGAACTGATAAAATGGTCTATCAACAAATCCAAAGATGCAAATTGAGATGATTAAATACACTTCCAGGCTCTCTTTTCTTCTCTAGTTGAATTGATCAGCTGTTGTTTCTCTATGGGGTAGAGTGGGGTTGACACAATGTGCCTCCTGTTGAGAAGAAGCCAGTTTTAGGTGGCGGTTGTAGGGGGAGAATGAGCTAGCTGACTGGATCAGTTTTAGACTGGTTGTGAGAGAACCCACGTGCCACTCACCTCTCCAGAGTGGGTAGAGGACTCAGTTTATACATGGCTCACTCTTATTCATGACCCTTGTATATAAACTCTGAATGTACCACTAAGAAAATCTGAGAATTAACTGCATATAAACAATTAAAGCTGTAAATGAACTGAGTATTCTCTAGGAAGAGACAAAGCTTTTTTTCCCAAACACTTGATTGCTAAGGAAGCAGAAAGAGAATAGTCTTGAATAGAAGATTAGAGAGGTTGTGTTTTAACTAGGATTTGGACACAGTATCTTTTAAAGTTTCAAGTATGAACAATGATTAAACCAAATTAATTTGCTATGGAATCAACTTCTTCCACAGTCATAGGAAGTATTGCCACAGAGTGATAAAAACCTAACTCCCTCCCCACACTGCCAACTGTTTGTCTCTTGGCATTTCAATCCATCCTTCACTTTTCTGTCACAGTTCTCTTTTCTAAACTTCCAGCATAATCCATGCTATTTTCTCAGCCTAAATGTCTTCTCTGGATCTCCATTCCCTAGGAAAAATAAAGTTCAATGCCTCATCTAGGCAGTAGAGGTCTTTCATAATCTGGTCCCAGTCAAAGTTTCTAGACTCTTCCCTTTTGACCCAGCTTGTCCTAAGCCACACTAAGTTTTTCACTGTTTCCTGACCATGCTGACTCTCCTGTGTGGTTCTCTCTACCTGGAATGCCCTTCCTCACTAGGATCTACATGACCCAGAGAGCAACTGAGCTCTTCCCATTCTGCTCTCAAAGAAGAAGCAACGTCCATACTCTGAACTTATCTTATGGCATTTTTCATAGTTAGTTACATACTTATGAATCTGTCCTACCAAGTTGTGAATTCCTTGATGGAAGAGACAATGCATTATCCATCTTTATTCCCTGTGCATCTTGTGTAAATAGGGTGCATAACACAACTTCAATAATTATTGAATAGCAGAGTAGTTGTTGAACAGCAAATATGGGTAAGATATGCTGCAGATGTGTGATGTTTTAAAATATTGACTTATTTATTTTTGGTTCTGATTACTTATTCTGCTAGAGCAGTACTGTCCAGTATAAATAAAATGTAAGCACAGATGCAAGCCACATATACGATTCAAAATTTTCTAGTAGCCATATTAAAAAATAAAAAGAAAGATAAAATTAATTTTCATAGTATTTTTATTTACCAAATATGTCTAAATATTATAATTATTTCAACATAGTATTAGCATAAAATGATTAATGAGATAGTTTACATTTTTTTAAAAAGTCTTAGAAATTGAGGATGTATTTTTCACATCTCAGTCTGGACTAGCCACATCCAAGTGCTCAATAGCCTCATGTGGCTTGTAGCTACCATATTGGACAACACAGCTCTAGATATTTCTACTGCTTCCATTCAGGAATTTGCTGGGGGCTTTATAATAACTGCTATGAAGGAGGCATGAAAAACCAGAAAGCCAGGAAGTAGAACTTCATATCCCTTTTGACTTTAAAGAAAGTTGAGTGCCGAAGAACTGATGCTTTTGAACTGAGGTGTTGGAGAAGACTCTTGAGAGTCCCTTGGACTGCAAGGAGATCCAACAAGTCCATCCTAAAGGAAATCAGTCCTGGGTGTTCACTGGAAGGACTGATGTTGAAGCTGAAACTCCAATACTTTGGCCATCTAGTGCAAAGAACTGACTCATTTGAAAAGACCTTGATGCTGGGAAAGATTGAAGGTGGGAAGAGAAGGGGACAACAGAGGATGAGATGGTTGTATGGCATTACTGACTCAATGGACATGAGTTTGAGTAAGCTCCAAGTGTTGGTGATAGATAGGGAAACCTGGGGTGTTGTAGTCCATGGGGTTGCAAAGAGTTGGACACCACTGAGCAACTGAACTGAACTGAGGTCTTTGTGGGGAAAGGATAGCTTCATGCAGAGGAAGTAAAATAGATTCAAGAGAAAGCTTATGACATGAATAGAAGGCATTGTTTGGTCTTCTTCTGCAAGTATACAAGGGAAAAAAGAATCTGTAAGTCAAGAAGTGGGACAAAATTTAAGGGGAATTAGAAAATGAACAGGCTTCCCAAGTGGCACTAGTGGTAAAGAACCTACCTGCCAATGTAGGAGACATAAGAGACATGGGTTCAATCCCTGGGTCAGGAAGACCCCCGGAGGAGGGTATGGCAACCCACTCCAGAGTTCTTGCCTGGAGAATCCCATGGACAGAGGAGCCTGGCAGGCTTCAGTCCATAGGGTGTGCCCTCAAAAACTCAAGACAGAACTGAAGCGATGTAACACAAGGGTCAGGAAGACCCCCGGAGGAGGGTATGGCAACCCACTCCAGAGTTCTTGCCTGGAGAATCCCATGGACAGAGGAGCCTGGCAGGCTTCAGTCCATAGGGTGTGCCCTCAAAAACTCAAGACAGAACTGAAGCGATGTAACACACATGCACAGAAAGTGAACAGACAGCATGGGTTCTTGAGAAAAAAGACCCATACCTCTTTTTCTCTCTCAGGTTCTGAGTAAGAGGACAACAGAAATTCAAGTTGATTTGAGGATCTGAGAGCAGTGGGGTCCTGGGTCCCTTTCTCCAAGAAGGGCTTAGGGAGATGGCAAGTAGAAAGGCTGCTATAGAGTGTGTCCAGGCTCATGGACTTGAGATGGTCTCATGGAGTTCCCATGTGCTCCAGAGATTTATGGCTTTCCCAATGACTTAGCAGGTAAAGAATCTGTCTGCAATGCAAGAGATGCAGGTTTGATCCCTGGGTCAGGAAGATCCCCTGGAAGAGGAAATGGCAACCCACTCCAGTATTCTTGCCTGGAGAATTCCATGAACAGAAGAGTCTAGTGGGCCACAGCCCAAAGGGTTGCAAAAGTTGGACACAACTGAGCACACACAGACACACACACCTAGAGAGCNTGGGTCAGGAAGATCCCCTGGAAGAGGAAATGGCAACCCACTCCAGTATTCTTGCCTGGAGAATTCCATGAACAGAAGAGTCTAGTGGGCCACAGCCCAAAGGGTTGCAAAAGTTGGACACAACTGAGCACACACAGACACACACACCTAGAGAGCTTTATAGTTAGCCCCACGCACCCAAGAATAGCTCTGAAACAATGATTCCTATTAATAGTCCCACTGGGCTTCTTGGAGCTCACCCTTCTGTAAGAGAAGCTGAAGGATCCCATGCCCTAGAAGGAGAGAAGGTTGGATATCAGCAAAGAGACATGGGCAGGAAAATAGAAACAGATAGAGACAGATGGATTAAACACACAGACATGGAGGAGTCCTGTTGATAGGAAGGGAGAGCAGCTGAGCTGTGACCTATGTGGATATGGAGTCAAAGATCAGATAGAAATAGCCTAGCTGAACAGATGTCACCATGCATAGGTGATGACTCTGATAAAAGGACACCTATCTCAGGGTTGGGTACCTCGTATAACTTCCTGGAAATTAGACATACCTCCAGGGAGAGAAGGACAGGCTTAAACTGACTGGGTTTCAGTTTCTACTACTTGAAGCATCAAGGCTTATAATTAAAATGAAGTTCAGTCATGAAAACTATAGGAAGTCGTCTTACACAGCTGGTTTTGTGCACTGAGATTCATGACCACCATTCAGAGAATATTCTGGACTCCTGATCATGTATTTTCAACAGTATTTTGGATATATTCTCCTCTCACCTTTAAATATTTTTATTGAGGAAAGGCTTAAAATCATACAAAGAACCTCAATGCTTTCAATCACACATTATAATTAACTATAGTTAGCTAAGTGTCTAGGAGATTCAGAGCATCCAAAAATTGGAAGACTGAGGTATATGTGTACAGTCAATGAAGGAGAAACTGAAATATAGGCAATGCTGAGAAATACAGGCTTGGTGAAATTTATCATTATCACTAGTGCTCGTCATGAAGGGTACCATCTTTCTACAGGGCTGCAGTGTACCCTGTTGCTTTTACAGTTTTACAGAAATTGTTGGAGGGAGAAAGGAGAAAAATTTAAACTGTATGAACATTGAGAATTAATTCTGTCATAGGTTTCTCATAAAGAAGGAACTAAAGATCATTAAGGGGCTTCCCAGGTGGCTCAGTGGTAAAAAGAAAAAAAAAAAAACCTGCCTGCTGATGCAGGAGACCTGGGTTGGATCCCTGGGTTGGGAAGATCCCCTGGAGAAGGGAATGGCACCCCCCTTCAGCATTCTTGCCTGGGAAATCCTATGGACAGAGGAGCCTGGGGGTGGGGGTTACAGTCCATGTGGTTGCGAAGAGTCAGACAGGACTGATGGACTAACACTTTCACTTTCATTACAGGTGGTTGGAGGTTGTGAGACTGGGGAGGCATGCAGGCAAACCAACTCTATATTATGGATAGAACATATTTAAGAACCAAGATTTGATGTAGTGAAACATAAACTCTAAAATTATTTAAATGTCAGCCCCCAAAAGACTTCTGTAAGTTAAATACTTTTGACATCCTCTCCTCTTCCCAACTGAGATAGAGGACTAATGAAAAGTTCACCAGTTGCAGAATAAAGATTTTCAACCCACCACTTCTGAAAAAAGCCTTGATTCTAATCATCCTGGAAGTTCACCTGACACAACTGGTCAAGAGGAAATAGAGATCCAAAACTTCCCAACAAGTTCAGAAAAGTAGAAAAGGGTTATCCAGGAAGTGATAAATTGAGCACATTCAGAGAAAACCTACTTCAAATAATATGGCTCATCTGAGAGTTAAATATATTGAAAAAACTTAAAGAGCTAGAAAAAGAGAGACTAAAATAGCAAGAAAAGAGTCATCCTTAAATAATGGGGGTGCGTATTGCCTCACAGTCTTCTTTCTGTCCTCATCCCCCATCACTAGGGCCTTGTGAAAGACTATTTTTTCCCATTTAGATGCGATAAAGGAGAAAACACAACTGTTCATTTGCAGGATGGCCTGAGGAATGCAGACTAAAGGACAGACAGTCTCCTTACTTTTCCATAAGAAATGTTTTAAGACATCTAGTTTAGTGATGGCTGTTGAGATTGGAATTGCAAATGCTCTTTGCCAGGTCTTGTTTCCTGAAAGTAAAGCAGTAACTTCCATTCTCTAAGAAGTTTCTTAAAAGCTAGCAGAAGGAAGTTTGGGAGCTAGAACCTATGCAAGCAGAGACCTTTTCTGAAGATGTTCATTCTGTACTCATGTCAACATTTTCTCCTTTGGATCCAATTGGTTTTTACATTATTTGTAGCAGCAGTCCTATTAGCAGTGGTGGTAAAGTATTAATAGTATGTAAGCAATAAATACTGAATATTTATTGAGATCTTATTATGTGTCAGGCACTGTAACAAGCAATTTGAATTGCCAACATCCGCTGGATCATGGAAAAAGCAAGAGAGTTCCAGAAAAACATCTATTTCTGCTTAAGGGAGGCCTGGCGTGCTGCGATTCATGGGGTCGCAAAGAGTCGGACACGACTGAGTGACTGAACTTAATTGAAGTCTTAATACTCTTGCATTTTGTAGGTCTATCAGGATGGTAGTAGTCTTACTAAATCCCTTGATCTTTCTTAAAACTCTATTATATAATAATTTTTGAGGAATAGGAAAAGAGTCTGTAATCAGAATATTATTCTTCCAATTTTTTTCAGTCCTCAGAAAGTAGGGAAAACTTTTCTTCTCTCTAGATAGTGAGAAGCTTCTGGTTTATCCTTCTAAAGGCAAAAGTTTCCATTTTGAATGCTCTAGATTAAATTAAAGAATAACAAGTTTGAGTGACTAGAGCTTGTTTGAGTGAAGTAGAAGGATGAAGACACTAGAGTCTTTGTTAGAAGTGTTTATTATTCCAATAATTAGGAAATTGGGAAACAAGGAAATGTTTTAAAATATTGGACTCCATAGTGGGCTTTCTTTTCCCCCTCTTTTTAAGTGAATGTTATGAAAATGTTTCATTTTTGTTTACTGAGAGTGTGAGAAAATTCCAGGAACAGTTTCCCTGGAGTGTGTGTGTGTGTGTGTGTGTGTGTGTGTGTGTGTATAGAACAGTGCCTCTCAAAGTATGATTCTTGAGATGTGTATAAGAGACAGTCTTTCTACAGGGCTGCAGTGTACCCTGTTGCTTTTACAGTTTTACAGAAATTNTGTGTGTGTGTGTGTGTGTGTGTGTGTGTGTGTGTATAGAACAGTGCCTCTCAAAGTATGATTCTTGATTCTTAGAACAACTGCATCAGAATCACGAGTGAAACTGATGAGAAATATGTGTTCCATCTGGAACCAGTATGTTTCCATATTCCCCCATACTGAAGCTATAGAAAGCTGCATCTGTTCCTTGCTCCTTAAGTGAATCTTTTCCAAACTGAAGTTTCAGAGGCCCTGAAATCCATTTAAGATGACCCCTCTCTGAAAATGTTTAGTAATTTATGATGCGTGTAAAGTAGGTCTAGAGGTGAACCTGAATGAGGATTCACTCTTGGCTGGGAGAGGCCTTGGGCAGAGGGAGGAAAGCAGACTTGAACGGGGAAAGGAAGGATAGTTCAATGTGGAGTGAATGAAGGTCATGGAGAAAGCTACTAGGGATGGGAGCGAATAGAAGATAAGTGTTTCTTTTGTGGTTGGGGCAGGAGGTGGAAGTGAGGAGCATGTGAATCATTGATCTTTCCTGCAATTTTCTGCTCCTAACTTAAGAGTGGAAAACACTCTCATGAGCCTGCAGAAACAAAAGATATTAAGGAGAGGTGCAAGAATACACAGAAGAACTATACAAAAAATTTCTTTAAGACCCAGATAATCACAATGGTGTGATCACTCACCTAGAGCCAGACATCCTGGAATGTGAAGTCAAGTGGGCCTTAGGAAGCATCACTACGAACAAAGCTAGTTGAGGTGATAGAATTCCAGTTGAACTATTTCAAATCCTGAAAGATGATGCTTTGAAAGTGCTGCACTCAATATGCCAGCAAATTTGGAAAACTCAGCAGTGACCACAGGATTGGAAAACGTCAGTTTTCATTTCAACCCCAAAGAAAGGCAATGCCAAAGAATGCTCAAACTACCACACAATTACACTCATCTCACATGCTAGTAAAGTAATGCTCAAAATTCTCCAAGCCAGGCTTCAGCAATATGTGAACCATGAACTTCCAGATGTTCAAGCTGGTTTTAGAAAAGGCAGAGGAACCAGAGATCAATTTGCCAACATCTGCTGGATCATCAAAAAAGCAAGAGAATTCCAGAAAAACATCTATTTATGCTTTATTGACTATGCCAAAGCCTTTGACTATGTGGATCACAGTAAACTGTGGAAAATTCTGAAAGAGACGGGAATAGCAGACCACCTGACCTGCCTCTTGAGAAATCTGTATGCAGGTCAGGAAGCAACAGTTAGAACTGCACATGGAACAACAGACTGGTTCCAAATTGGAAAAGGCTGTATATTGTCATCCTGCTTATTTAACTTATATACAGAGTACATCATGAGAAACACTGGGCTGGAAGAAACATAAGCTGGAATCAAGATTGCCGGGGGAAATATCAATAACCTCAGATATGCTGATGACACCACTCTTACGGCAGAAAGTGAAGAAGAACTAAAGAGCCTCTTGATGAAAATGAAAGAGGAGAGCAAAAAAGTTGGCTTAAAGCTCAACATTCAGAAAACTAAGATCATGACATCTGGTCCCATCATTTCCTGGCAAATAGATGGGGAAACAGNGGCAGAAAGTGAAGAAGAACTAAAGAGCCTCTTGATGAAAATGAAAGAGGAGAGCAAAAAAGTTGGCTTAAAGCTCAACATTCAGAAAACTAAGATCATGACATCTGGTCCCATCATTTCCTGGCAAATAGATGGGGAAACAGTGGCTGACTTTATTTTTCCGGGCTCCAAAATCACTGCAGATGGTGATTGCAGCCATGAAATTAAAAGATGCTTACTCTTTGGAAGGAAAGTTATAACCAACCTAGACAGCATATTAAAAAGCAGAGACATTACTTTGTCACCAAAGGTCTGTCTAGTCAAGGTTATGGTTTTTCCAGTGGTCATGTATGGATTTGAGAGTTGGACTATAAAGAAAGCTGAGTGCTGAAGAATTGATGCTTTTGAAGTATGCTGTTGGAGAAGACTCTTGAGAATCCCCAGGACTGCAAGGAGATACAACCAGTCCATTCTAAAGGAGATCATTCCTGGGTGTTCATTGGAGGGGCTGATGTTGAAGCTGAAACTCCAATATTTTGACCACCTGATGCGAAGAGCTGACTCATTGGAAAAGACCCTGATGCTGGGAAAGATTGAGGGCAGGAGGAGAAGGGGATGACAGAAGATGTGATGGTTGGATGGCCTCACCAACTCAATGGACGTGGGTTTGGGTGGACAGGGAGGAGTTGGTGATGGACAAGGGAGGCCTGGCGTGCTGCAGTTCATGGGGTCGCAAAGAGTCGGACACGACTGGGCGACTGAACTGAACTGAACATGAACCTGCATAATAATCACTCTCTTGTTCCTCCTTAGATGGTATTTTGAGAAAGAAATGATGAATGTAGTTGCTATCTACAAAGGAAGGTATGATAATGAAGACATTGACTAATTCCACTGGAGAGAAGGAGGCCCGGTTCCACAATATCCATGACATGTTGGCCATAAAGTCTCCTATGTCTGCCTGGTCAAGGGAAGTGAATGAATACATCTATCAGCTTTCTTTGATGCCATCATTTGAGTTTTTCAAAAGTCTAATTTGGAGATATACTTTTAGCATCAATCTGTACCCCACTTCAACTCCCCTAACAAGTCTTTACTCACTTCCCCATCACCTCTCCTCCTTTCCCCCCACCCATGAGCATCTGCATTGAGGCCCTTACCTTGGGAAAGCAGATCTGAGTCTGAGGCCTGCTCTGGCATTTGCTCTGTAAATCACCAAGCTGAACGTTGGTAAAACAAACCCACAAACCTCTTTTAGAAACACAGTTTAAGGAATTTTTTGGCAGTTCAGTGGTTAGGACTTAGTACTTTCCCTGCCAAGGGCCTGGGTTCAATCTCCTGTTGGGGAACTAAGATCCTGCAAGCCATGCAGCATGGCTAAATAAATAAAACAGAAACTTTATTTACAAAAAGCAGCTTAAATATATTTACAGAATTCTCTGACTATTCCCATGTCAAATATTTTGTGGCATTTTCCTACTTAAGTTTATATCATTACAAAGAGAAGAGGCATGTCTACAATGAAGACTGTTTTTATTTATTAAGCTTATCTTTAAATACAACACATTATTAAATTTCTACAGACTAAGGTGTTGTCTGTTTCGTTTTCACAGTATGTCATGAGTCCAGAACTGAGCTTGGGCTTCCCTTTTGGCTCAATGGGTAAATGAGCTCCAGCCACAAGACTTGTGAAACATCTCAGAGCACTGCCTTTCCTGCCCAGGTGCAGAAATCAAGGAGGGCACTGATAGCCCACCTGGGGTGGAGACGTTCTGCCCAGCTATCATGTGACTTACTCCGCATCCCTCACCTTTCCCAAACAACTTCCTTTCTTCCCCTTTCCCTTCTTTGTGGCCATGAAATATATTCCCTATGTACTCCCAAGGGTATAAGAAGAGAGTAGGTTGAGGGTATGCTGTTTGATTCTGGAGTGGCTCAGAAAATCCTAAAAGAAATCTTATATTTAGACCCATTCAAGACTTTCCTACCATTGGCTCCATCCTGGGGTCCTTTGAGAGCAGGTAAACATTTACTTCTTTCTCCCCAGGCCTTCCTCACTGGAATCCTCTTCTGCCTGGCTACACTTAGAAATGTGTGTACTTGGAGTGGAGGATAGTGGAAGGCAGTGGGAAAAGATCAGAGGTCAGAGAGATATGGGTAGCACATCTTTGCATAAAGATGTTTATTAGGATGCGATCCTAGCAGGTGAATCATCCTGTGGGCTGGGCTGCTGTGGTCAGTGGCAATTCTGGCCCTAGGCAGAAATGTAGAGCTGAAGCATCCCCTACATTGCTTTGCACAGCCCTGGCTCCCCAGAGTTCTCTGTATTCTGTGGTGTCCTTTCTCTCCTGATAGATACACCAAGGTGTTTCCCCCATAGCTCAGTTGGTAAAGGATCTGCCTGTGATGCCAGAGACCCCAATTTGATTCCTGAGTTGGGAAGATCCAGCTGGAGAAGGGTTAGGCTACCCACTCCAGTATTCTTGGGCTTCCCTTGTGGCTCAGCTGGGAAAGAATCCACCTGCAATGCGGGAAACCTGGGTTCAATCCCTGGGTTGGGAAAATCCCCTGGAGAAGGGAAAGGCTACCCACTCCAGTATTCTGGCCTGGAGAATTCCATGGACTGTATAGCCCATGGGGCCACAAAGAGTTGGACACACTGAATGACTTTCACTTTTCCGATATACCAAGAAAACAACATACTGACCCACCCAGTGACACTTGCTTTGCATTCTGTGGTCTCTGTGGTTTCCCAGGTTGAATGTTTCTCCCGAATGCCAGTGAGCCTCTCTCATATTCTCCTATAATTTGCAGGGCATACATCACCTACCTAAGCATATACCTGAGCAATTGCTTAGTAAATATTTGTTCGCTGAGAACAAAGTCTTTTCTGAAATCAAAGAATAAAATATTTCACGGTGAAATTTCGATTACTAAGACATGAAGGTGCAAGATATTTGGGGGAAAGAGAAACTGCATAGTTCCAGCCACCTATGTGGTGTTCTTATGGGGTGTGAAGCACTAGAAGCTTCTCAGAATTTCTTTTCAAGATATCTATTGACACTGTGATGGCCCACACCTCCTTATCGCAACAGTATCAGCAAATAAAAAACTTAAAGACTGGGTGAAAAATGTGGGGTGGTGGGAAGGAGACTTCTATTCTTCTGAAGATATCTAAAGTGAAGTGAAGTCGATCATGTCTGACTCTTTGTGACGTCATGGACTGTAGCCTACCAGGCTCCTGTGTCCATGGGATTTTCCAGGCAAGAATACTGGAGTGGGTTGCCATTTCCTTCTCCAGGGGATCTTCCCTGACCCAGGGATCGAACCCATGTCTCCCGTATTGCAGGTAGACGCTTTACTGTCTGAGCCACCAGGGAAGTCTCTGACGATATCTAAATGTCTTTCTAAATCTTTAAAAACACCTCTTCCCGCCATCAAAGGATAAACAGCTTGCTTGGGATCCAAAGATTTATGAATATTTTTGTCCCCGTCTATCAGAACCCCTGAAAAGGAACAGAAGAATGAGGTCTGTTTAACAATAGTGCACACTCTAATGCATGTATGGATGCTGCATGCTAATTCGCCTCCTTTGTGTTTTGACTCTTTGTGACCCCATGGACTGTAGCCCACCAGGCTCTCTGTTCATGGGATTCTCCAGGCAAGAATACTGAAGTGGGTTGCCATTTCCTACTCCAAGGGATCTTCCCGACCCAGAGACTGAACCCACATCTGTCTCCTGCTTTGGCAGGCGAGTTCTTTACCACTGGCGCCACTGTTTAATAACTTATATTAATACTTGGAAAAACTGTGACTTTTATAATTATATCAGACTCTAAATTATTAGTTGAAATGTCATAGTTTCTTAATCCTAATTAGTATAATTATTAGCCAATTTTCCCATTGTTGCAGGATTATTTTTATTGCCAGCTAAAATTACTACTTTCATTTGCATCACAAAACTCTTAAGTGAGTTGGTAAAATGTGAAAACATCACAAAACTTCCCTTGAGATGCACTGGATACATGTTGGAATAATTTTTATTCCTCTGGGTAAACGATGGAGAACTTGGCTGTTCTATTAATTCTTAGTTCAGCAAATTTTTTTTTGGACAACGATAAATCTCTGGTGGCTCAGTGGTAAAGAACCCACATGCCAGAGCAGGAGACTCAGGTTTGATCTCTGGGTCGGGAAGATCCCCTGAAGAGGGAAATGGCCACCCACTCCAGTATTGTTGCCTGGAGACTCCCATGGTCAGAGGAGCCTGGCGGGCTACAGCCTGTGGAACTGCAAAAGAGTCAGACACAACTTAGTGACTTAACAGCAACAAAAACTGCCATAACAGAAATAACTTTTCTTGCTTTATAAGGGGCAGTTTCTAGTTCAGAATTCACTCTAGTGTTATTTCTGCTAAAATGGATAGGAAATAGAGTCAGAGGTCTTTGGAAATACCAATATTGTATAGTAGCTAAATAAAACAGTGAGAATTATTTTCTCAAAAATTTGTGCAAAAAATTTTTTTTACTGCAAATGAAAAAGCTAGCAGGCGTTAATAAATTTTCCTCATTCATATATATATGTGAATTTTCTTATAAGTGCAATATTATTAAAAATTGGAGAACTTTAAATTTTAGTTATTTTATTTATATTATATATAGCATACACTATATTTCATTATATAGTTCATATAATTATATGCTAATTATATATATATTACACATATAGTTTTCTTGTAGGTATGCAATGTTAATTAAAAATTGAGGAGAACTTTATTAATTTTTCATGGTTTATAGGTTAAGTTTCAATTACAAGAAGTTCCTTATTTTGATTTGTAGCTCTTCTTGTAACTGGAATATATTTCAACTAGGAAAACACAATAGGTCAAGTTAGTTAAATAAGAATCAACAATACCTAATTCAAAGGCTTGAGACCAATTTATCCCATTGTACCTCTCATCCCTATCATTCTTGGCTAAGATCCAACTACAGAACTTTTGATCATTTATCTCCTAAATGCATAGCCTGATACGGCACTCTGATGTTTCTCCGTGATCTATTCTCTTTTTTCCCCACCTTGTCTTCTGGAAACCCATTTCAGAGTGTACCAAGATTAATAATCTAATTTTTTTCTTTTAGTGGTTTCCTCATGGAGTGTTCTGTGGGGTGAATGCCCTGATAAGCCCACTCAGAGTTTGGGGCCTCTTGTATCCAGGGGTAGATTGATGCTTCAAGAGAACAGACTCAGAGTTCCATTGCACTGGACAAAAAATTGGGTGGGTAGATCTAAGGGACATGAAAGTGTCTCCAGGAAGAGACAACAAGACTCAGCAGCTGGTGACCTAATGACAAACTAGAAATGCAGATCTTTGGGAAAAAATTTTATGTGCTGAGTGATGTATCTACCCATGCTCAATCCCAAATTCTTAAGTATATTTTCTACGTTAAGCTGGTGCTCCAAGAAGTAGTTTTTCTTTGTGGGGAGAAGATAAAGAAGTGCATCTTACTTCAAGTCTGACATGAGGAACAAAGTAAATTTGTCCTTGATCTAAAGTGTCTCTGTATGTCTCTCCTTTCAACACCAGAAATTTCTAGAAAGAATGGCCTGCTGCCTATCTCCACTTCTTCAACACTAGTGTACCTGATACACTTTCCCTGGTCAAGATAAGCCCTGCCTGTGGCTTAAGTTACTATTAGTAGCTGATTCTCAAGGTTGTTTTCCAATCTAATCTGCTCCCAGAAATTCAGGGTTAAGTACCCTTTTCTACACGGATGTTCTACAGGCCTGAACTTCATCTTGAAACTTCCAGGTCTTCATCAAAGTCAACTGTTCAGATCTGAACTCCCCATATTCTTCCCCTTTGTCCTAAATCTACTCCTTCTCAAGCTTTCTGCAGCCTTCTATTACCAGGACCCCTCAAGCCAGATATCACACTACACTCCCTCTTCAACCATCCTATTCAGTCACAAAACACTGCTGAATTTATCTTTAATGCCTTGACTGATTGAACCCTTTTAAAATTTCTCCGTTAGAAAACTTACATGTTTGGGAGTTTGTGTACACCCGTGGCAGATTCATGTCAATGTATGCCAAAACCAATAGAGTACTGTAAAGTAAAATAAAATAAAAAAGAAAACTTACATGAAACTTACGACTCCCTTTTTAGAGGATAGCTTTTGTGTTTGTATTCCTCACCAGTCTATGAGTTCCTGGATGACAAAGACTGTCTTATCTTTTTCTTTGCTTATCTCTTTCTCTAGATTCTAGCTCTTAACAAACTGGATCACTCATCTATTGCTACCTTACAAATCACCCCAAAATGTGGAGGCTCCAAAGAGCTGCTCTTTATTTGCTCATGATTCTGTGGGTCAGCAACAGGAGCAGGGCTCATCTGTGATGTCTGGTCTCTGCACTACAGGGTGCTGATTGAGCTCATTCATGCATTTGTGGTCAATTGGCACATCGTCTGGGGACTGGCTGGTCTTTGGCTTCATGCACGCTTCTGGCAGTTGACTGAGGCTGTTGGCTGTGGTATCTTGGTTCTCTGCCACATGACTTCTCCCCTCTAAGATGACTTCTGATCACTCAGGCTTCCGCGTACAGCAGTCTCAGGGCAGCCAGTTAGACCCTGAAATTGTATCATGTCACCTCTGCCACATTTTTTGTAAAGTCAAAGCAATGGCAAGGTCAGGCCAGATGCAATGGGTAAAGAAATAAACTACCTCCTGCTGGAAGGAATAGCAGAGTCATGCTGCACAGGAGCAGACACATGAGTAGGAGTGATTCACTGGGGCCACACATTGCTTCCGGCACAGAGTTAAGCTTCACAAATGCCTATAGAATAAATCAAATGGATGGCTGGGTGGGTGGACAGACGAGGGTGGTTGAAAGACAGTGTGGCCTGGCAACTAGAACGTCGGATTAGGAGTCTTAGTTTTGCTGCTGCTTATTACTAATATTTCGGCAAGATACTTTATCTCTCTCGTATCCGTGTTTCTTCACCTGTAAAATAAAGGTAAAAGACTAGATGTAGTCTAAGGTCTTTGTTGAAATAACATTTATTATTCTGTAGCTATTAGTCATTTTATTATGCCACAGGTAGCAATAATTCCTTGCCATTTGCTTTCTCAAAGGACTTGATTCATCCATGGGTACTGCACCGGGCTAAGGAACAATCATGTTGGTTCTCATTTCATGGGAATATCCCAAAGGTGTTTCTATTATTAGTCAGCCAGCTAGAAGCTAGAACATGCCTGTAATAAGCATTCTCTCAGTTTTATTCATTTATTTTTTGTGTTAGTGCTTCCTTTGGAATGACTATCAAGACTTTCTATTTAACATTATTAAAATGTAATCCCTGTCCTAAAACGCAGTATTGGATGTATAGGCTTCCTCTTCATTCATCCCTCTTAATGGAGGCAGTTGGGAAAATATTGTTGGATACTTAGGAAAGATTAGGTTTGCTTAGGATTGTACTTACTTTGCAAAATATATTCTTTCAACTCTTTTCAACTTAGACTCTGTTTGGTATAAATCAAATAAAACATGTCAACTTGTGAGTTTGCAAAGGCTTAATTGCCAGGTATCAAGTAAGTTATTTCCTTTGCACACTGAAAATAATATTTAAGCCCCTGGAAGATCTTCAAATTACACAGTAGGACAGAGTTGAATTATATAAATATTGTTTGAGTTTTATTTTTTCAGCTCCTTATTTGATATGAAACAGCATAACATGTTATTGATTTCTTTAATTTTCTGTTCAATATCAATTCACACCAGTGGTGGTAAGATGAATAGGGAAGGTGCAAGGCAGTGCTGATAAAAATCCTAAGGGGTTCAAGTTCATTGTATCTGCGTCAGTCCATTCAGATAATTAATTTTTTGATATCTTACTTGGCCTAGTCTCTTCCTATACGTTTTCAGGCTGATTTTATTTGTTTAAGTTAATTTTTATTGGAAGTTTAGTTGCTTTATAATGTTGTATTAGCTAAACATATATGTACACCCTCTCACTTATGGACTTCCCATTCAGGTATACAGAGCATTAAGTAGACTTCCTTGTGCTATGCAGTATGGTCTCATTCAGTCAGTTCAGCTGCTCAGTCTGTCTGACTCTTTGTGATCCCAGGGACTGCAACATGCCAGGCTTCCCTGTCCATCAGCAATTTCCGGAGCTTGTCCAAACTCATGTCCATCGAATTGGTGGTGACATCCAACCATCTCATCCTCTGTCATCCCCTTCTCCTCCTGCCTTCAATCTTTCCCAGCATCAGGGTCTTTTCTAATGAGTCAGCTTTTCACAACAGGTGGCCAAAGTATTGGAGTTTCAGCTACAGCAACAGTCCTTCCAGTGAATATTCAAGACTGATTTCCTTTAGGACTAACTGGTTTGATCTCCTTGCAGTCCAAGGACACTCAAGAGTCTTCTCCAACACCACAGTTCAAAAGCATCAGTTCTTTTTTGCTCAGCTTTCTTTATAGTCCAACTCTCACATCCATACATGACTACTGGAAAAACCATAGCTTTGACTAGATGGACCTTTGTTGGCAAAGTAATGTCTCTGCTTTTTAATATGCTGTCTAGGTTCTGTCTCTTATACACATCTAGATGTGTATAAGAGACAGGCTTTTGTGTAGAGTAGCTAGTATCAGTTTTATTTAAAGCGTGTTAGATTTTCAGAAGTTATCTTAGAGAGTGTATCTCTTGGCTTATGAAAAGTGATCATTTAGTAATTTATTTCGTGTAGGAAAATTAAAGTACATAATATCATGATTGCACTTTGGATTTTTTCTAGGCCAGACTGGTAGTTTTAAAAATAATTTCTATATGCTAACATCTAAATAGTCCTTATAAAAAATAAGGACTTTGCTTTGGTCCTTATAAAAAAATAGTCCATGTGAACTAGTCCGTTTTCCTTCCCTTCCCTTCCATTTTCTTTCCTTTGTAGTAGCGTCTGGTTTTTTTGTTTTGTTTTGTGGAAAC
>SJYX01011082.1:15509-26137 GCA_006410675.1 Oreotragus oreotragus | reverse complement strand
CATGTCTGACTCTTAGCGACCCCATGGACTGCAGCCTTCCAGACTCCTCCGTCCATGGGATTTTCCAGGCAAGAGTACTGGAGTGGGATGCCATAGCCCTCTCCTTCTATCCTCAAATCTCCAACAGCCCCTCCCCATCCTCACTTTCTGCTGACCTTGCTTCTACTTCCCAGAGAACACGGACCCCAGGAAACTTCCTGAGCCTCCCTGCGGACACCCTCCCCACCCCCACCAACAGCTAGACCCACACATCCTGCTTTGTTGCTCACCACCACAAAGGGGCCATCTAAATCCAGTTCCTCTTGCTCCCTGTCAGCTAGTCAAGGCTGTCTCTGCAGGAATTCTTTATTGCCTCTCTCCTCTGCTAGAACATATTCCCCATAAAGGCAGGGATCTTGTCTGTAGGGTTTTCCGATGTATCCTACGCTGGAGATCAGCATGTAGTAGACTCGCAAAAGATATTTATTAAGTGAACAAATATATTCTTTTTCTATATGTTTGAACTATTTCAATATTTTTGAAATAAAATATGTGAACAGATAAACATAACTTGAGTGTGTGACATATTTGGAATAAGGGATTCTTCCCTGTTATTCCTCTAAACCATTCAAATGTCCTAGAGGGTTTCTTAAAACACTAAAAATAAATTAAGCAATCCCACTCCCAGGGATATACCCAGGAAATATAAAAACTCTGCTTTAAAAGACCCATATGCCCCTTTGTTAGCAGCACCACTTACAATAGCCAAGATCTAGAAGCAACCGAAATATCCACCAACAGATGAATAAAAAGACGTGGGGTGTGTGTGTGTGTGTGTGTGTGTGTGTGTGTGATGGAATATTACTCAGGGATATACCCAGGAAATATAAAAACTCTGCTTTAAAAGACCCATATGCCCCTTTGTTAGCAGCACCACTTACAATAGCCAAGATCTAGAAGCAACCGAAATATCCACCAACAGATGAATAAAAAGACGTGGGGTGTGTGTGTGTGTGTGTGTGTGTGTGTGTGTGATGGAATATTACTCAGCCATGAAAGTGAGCGGAATAATGTCATTTGTAGCCAGATGGGTGGACGTCGAGATCACCATGCTAAGAGAAGTCAGACAAACACAAATACCATGTGATGTCACTTACATGGAGAATCTAAAAAAGGACACATATGAGCTTATTCACAAAACAGAACATGGAAGCACACTTATGGCCAAAGAGGAGCGGGCTGAGGAGGGCAGCTTAGGGGTCTGGGGTTAACAAGCACATGCTGCTATGTATGGACTGTGNACACAAATACCATGTGATGTCACTTACATGGAGAATCTAAAAAAGCACACATGTGAGCTTATTCACAAAACAGAACATGGAAGCACACTTATGGCCAAAGAGGAGCGGGCTGAGGAGGGCAGCTTAGGGGTCTGGGGTTAACAAGCACATGCTGCTATGTATGGACTGTGAAAACGGCAAGCTGCTGTATAGAGCGGAGAACTATGTTCCATGTCTTACAGTAACCTATAATGGGAAATAGCCTAAAATGGGAAAAACCCATGTTTATATATAATATATAATGGGGAAAACCCATATATATATATATATATATATAAAAAATACATAGTGGGAAAAACCCATATGTATATATAATTAAATCACTTTGATATGCACCTGAAACTAACACAATTGCAAATCAACCAAACCTCAGGGGAAAATTGTGTCTTTTAATTTAAAAAGAAAATGTCCCGGGGCACCAATATTTCAAAATCTGATTCACGCCTCCCAGGAGCCACACGCGAAAGAGGCTGGCGTCCACATGTCCCGTATTCTTCTGGAAACAGGGCTGTCTCCCATTCCATGGCATAGCGTCTCCGGACATTGGACACCAAGGAATTTATGCAGCTCGCAGCAGTCAAGAAATGTGAAAGTCACTTCAGTACAGACAAAATCGGACCATCAGAATAGAAGCGGTTAAGAGCCGAATGCACTTTTTAGGAAGCAGAAAGTGCAAAGGTCTCTGCTACTCTGTGACTAATTATAAGACTAAACACCTTGAGTCTGAATTACACATGCTGTGTTTCTCCAAACACTAAATGAAGTGTGGCTCATAGCACAAAAGTGGTTATTCTTTGCTTGGCCTCTATGCTTCCTGCCATCAAAGCAGGGCATGAAGATCATCATTAAAGGATTTTTCTCTTCTGACCTACTTGAGAAAGCTCTGAAATTACCAGTCGTAAAACATTCTGGAAACTTGAAAATGTTGGCCTTAACAGTGACCAAGGCGGGGCGGGTGGGGGGAAGATGAACAAATGTGTATCTTGAGGGAGGTCTCTTCCAGCAGAATTGTGTAGATATTTTTTTGTTTAAAAATTTTTCACTCTGATAAGTGACCTGATCAAAGTTGGAGGTTTGGGACAGTCTTTTATGATCTGTTCTAAATTACAATTAAGAACAGGGTAACAGTTTTTTAGCTTGAATATAAGTTAACAAAAATTTAATCTACGTCTACATCCTGCATGTTTTATTTCTACAGCTAGTTATCCCGTTGCACCTTAAATCCAGTACACTTAGTACTGGGGAGAAGATTTTAAAGATGCTTTCTCTTGAACACATGGTACTTGGATGTAGCCTTGAGTAGATTTTGGGAGTGGAGGTTAAGCTTTAAAGAATAGAATTTTTCTTCTAGACAAAATTATGCTCCATGACTTGATTTAGAGGAAAACCAGATCCAAGGATCAGAGCAGCTTGTTGAGACTCAAGAACTCTGAGTGGAGTAAGTCAGACAGAGGAGAAATATCGTATGACATCCCTTATATGTGGAATCTAAAAAGAAATGATACAAATGATCTACTAACAAAAGAGACTCACGGCTTAGAAAAAGAACTTACAGTTGCCAGGAAGAAGGGAGAGTCAGGGGCTTTGGGATGGACATGTACACACGGCTCTATTTAGAATGGATCACCAACAAGGACCTACTGTAGCGCAGGGAGCTCTGCTCAGGGCTACGTGGCCGCCTGGATGGGAGGGGGGTTTGGGGGAGAATGGACACCTGTATATGCATGGCTGAGTCCCTTCCCTGTTCACCTGAAACGGTCACAACATTGTTAATCTGCTATACCCTAATACAAAATAAAGTCTAAAATAAAATGTCTTTTTTAACAACAGAGACTCAAGAATTCTAGTCATTTCTCTGGGCTTGTCCTTAATCCAAAGCGTTAATGACGGCTTTTACTTCTCTGCAGCTCAGTGTCTACATCTGATCTTGTGATAAAAGTGCCACCCTGAGTTTTAGGGTGGGGAGTAAGCGTCCACTCTGGTGCCCCTTTGGCAGCTCAGCCCCACACGAGCAGTCAGGACTCACGTGCTCAGAAGCTGAAGTCTGTCGTGGTCAGTGCTACCGAATTTGTGTTCCTGAACTTGCTTGTTCTTAGCATAAGAACGCGTGCATGCGTGCTAGGCCTCTTCAATCACGTCCAACTCTCGGCAACCCTATGGACCCGCCGGGTTCCTCTGTCCATGGCATTCTCAGCACAAATACCGGAGTAGGTGGCCTTGCCCTCCTCCAGGGGATCTTCCAGACCCAGAAATTGAACCCACGCCTCTTACATCTCCTGCACTGGCAGGCAGGTTCTTTACCACTAGCATCACCTGGGAAGCATAAGGTTAAGTAGCTCTTTTCTATGTCTCTTTTATGAGAACAAGAAAATATTTACAAAGGAGATCCAGATGTGATACTCATCACAGTCTGAAGTCAAGATACAGGGTGAAAGCTAAGTACGCTAAAGGACATCGAGTCTGTTAAGAAATTTCCAGCTACCTTCAAATTTAATCAAGTGCTCATTTGTACAAATCCGACTAAATCCAGGGGTCCTAGTAAGGCTTTTAAAGGTTAGTTGTCTTAACAGACTCACAGACTTAGAGAAAGGGCTTAGAGTTTCTGGGAGGGAAGGGTGGAGGGAAGAGGTATTTAGGGAGCCTGGGATCAACATGTACACACTGCTAGATTTAAAACAGCTGACTAGGGATGTCCCTGGGGGCCCAGAGGTTAGGCATTCACCTTCCAGTGCAGGGGACCTGAGTTTGAGCCCTGATCAAGGAACTAAGACCTCACGCGCCACAAGTCCTCTCGCTACAGCCACTGAGCCACAGCTAGACAGGAGCCCTTGGGCCACAGCCAAGACCCGACGCAGCCAAAAATAAGTGCATATTTCAAAATAAAGTGGATAACCGACAAAGACCGACGGTAGCACAGGGAACTCTGCTCCCTGGTGCATGGCCGCCTGGATGGGAGGGGGGTTTGGGGGAGAATGGATACATGTGTATGCACAGCTGAATCTCTTTGCTGTCCACCTGAAGCTATCACAACACTATTAATCAGCTCTACCCCAACACAAAAGAAAAACTTCTATTAAAAATGATTAGTTGTCTTTGTCAAGTATTATCAAAGTGGAAAAAAATGCATATTTTCACTGATAGAGATGAGCTTATTTTAATATACAGTTGATATCATAGTACTATAGTTTAGCAAATGAATAGTAACTGTTATATAATATATATATCTCTTCATGTTTAATGTTTCATGATGAAGCCACTTAAAGATTTACAATTCATGAGTATACTTTGTGTTTATAATGACATTTCCTAAAGAATGCTTTTATAAAATCATTCAAATACTCCTTTGAGATTAAGACCTTTATTAATTTGTGTCCCATCATGACAGAGATCATGTCTTATTCATGATCCTCTAATAATTCCCTGGTGGCTCAGCTTCCCTAGAACGGCTGCCCACTCCAGTATTCTCGCCTGGAGAATTCCATGGACTGTATCGTCCAAATGGTCGCAAAGAGTCGGACTCAGCTGAGCGACTTTCACTCGCTCTAATAATTAACAGGATCCTAGGGCTGCATTTGACAATAATAAACATTTGCTAAAACGCAAGCACACATTGATGTTAGTGAGTCATCTTTAGAAATCTGTCTCCCTCCTTAGGACGCGAGTTTTCGACATGCACAACTGAGCACCAATTGGACTTAGGAAACTTGGCCCTTGTATTTAAGACTGATTTGTAGTTTCTACTGAAGGTTGCAGTAGATTGAAGTTTTCCTGCCTTTCCCCTCTTCCCTGCAAGTGTTCCTCGGGGACCACTTCCTAGGAGATGCCCCTCTGCCTGCACTGGCTTATCCCACCTACAGAGATGTCCTCAGCGTCTTCCGCAGGCAGCAGCTGCACAGCGATAAGCGAACGACCGACCCGCGCTTCTGCCAAAGAGGAGCTATCTTCCATCCACCAGGGGAAGGGCTGACACCCTAAGAATGAGGATGGACTCGTGGGCACCATCTGAAACCTGGAGGACACCAGCAGCTTTTTATAGTTCAGGAACACGCAGCCGTGCCGAGAAAATAAGCTTGTAACTTCCCAAGTTCACAGTCACTGTTTACAAGAACACTGCTCAGAGTGATCATCCACAAACCCAGCTTCTCCTGTGACACCGTTCGGGGCTAAAACTGATTGCTTAACACACTTGTCTAATCTTGGTAAGAAGTAGGTGCCTTTATAATACACCACATCTCACTAATCAGAGAAGTATCTGGAGGGGACTGTCATAGACATTTTTAATGAAAAGAAACCACAACGTGGGAAACTTGGGCTTGAAAAAAATGTCAGGTTTGTATTCACTGCTGTCTTAAAATGAGTAAGACTTAAGGGCAGAGTTTCTGCTTAGAAACAGAAAACTAAGCTTAGGTCAATCTCACCAACCTCATAACTTGCTAGGAGTTTCAGAAGCAGATTTTGGACTTACCTTAAATGCTCAAAAGGCATACACTGTCTTGGTAGCACTTCTGATTTCTGAGGTCCCACCTATGTTTTTAATGAGCATAATCACACATAACTCTTAATAACTAAAATAAATCCAGCATCTCTCTCCCACCTTTATCTACAGAGCAAAATATCCTCTATGGATTCTGAAGAAAGAATATTTTGCTCTTCCCTTGAGGTACCCATCTAATGCAGACAGCTGGATCCTCCCCTTGTCTTTTATCATTTAGCCATGGCCTTGGTATCTGGGGACTCTTAGCTCCAGCTGTTTTCAGTGGCTTCCCAGAAGACAGTATGTGTGTTAAGTCACTGTGCTCCATTACCAGGCTAGACTTCAGCTTTAATAAAGGAAAAGCAAGCTCATTAAGACAGACCTGTTTGTAAAAAGAATACTTAAAATTAACATCCTGGGGAAACGAATAGAACTTTCTGTTATCTAATTTCT
This sequence comes from Oreotragus oreotragus, assembly GCA_006410675.1. Classification (NCBI taxonomy): domain Eukaryota; kingdom Metazoa; phylum Chordata; class Mammalia; order Artiodactyla; family Bovidae; genus Oreotragus; species Oreotragus oreotragus. The sequence goes on along the minus strand of SJYX01011082.1, from coordinate 19,891 downwards.
TCCCACCTATGGTTCAATGCTCTGCTAATGGTTTCCATTTGAAAAAGCAAATTCATTTAGAAAGAAAGATGTTTCATCATGTATATAAGATTTCACGGTCTTCAGAATACACCAGTTTTTTAGAATTTGAGTGGTTCAATCTAAGAATCGATGGTCCTCAGTTCTAAACATAATTGACCAGTACCTCCTCGTGCTTTGAGTTGCAATCGTCATTGGTTCACAGTTGGCATACTCAACCCCTCAGTGAACTCTCTCTCAAAAACTAAAGAGATCCGTGATTACTGACAGCTGTGTGGGATTAACATCCTTTCCTCAAACATCTGCCTAAGAACCACCACCCCACCTATCCCTGCACATTCCCATGCTCACGCCCTGTGCTGCCTGTCCTCTTCCAGTCTGCAGAGGAGCCTAGCTTCTACTCCTGTGCATTGCTCCAAGTACCAAAAATCTCTGTGAAAATGATGGGTGCTGAGGAAGCCATTTTATGAGAAATCAATTTGCTAGAGATCTGCTTCACTACATATATTTCCATTAAGACCCAAGTACAATTTTAGCATCAGAGTATTTTGACTGAAGTCAGCCTCATCTGAATTAAGATACATGGTAGAGTAAAATGGCTTTCCCTTTTCCACACTCCATTCTTAAACAATACAGGTCTCCTGAAAGAGACAACCTTGGGAGCAAAAGCAAAGGAAACTTCAAACCGAAAACAGCTTTCCCAGTGTAAGTAAATGCAATCTAATAAGAGATATACTTAAAAGTATGAAATCTGAGTTCTGTCCATGGACCTGATTTGTTAAGGGTCAACATATACCTTGATCTCTCTGTGCTTTTGAGCCAATTTCTTTAGGAGGTTTGGCACATGAATAATTAGATTGCAAACCAATTTAAACCAAACCAGGAGCTCCCCTGATAGCTCAGCTGGTAAAGAATCTGCCTGTATTGTAGGAGACTCCGGTTCAATTCCTGAGTCAGGAAGATCCCCTGGAGAAGGGAAAGGCTACCCACTCCCATATTCTGGCCTGGAGAATTGGTGGACCGTATAGTCCATGGGGTCGCAAAGAGTCAGACACAACTGAGCGATTTTCACTCATTCAAACCCATTTAAAGTTTAAGCTTCTACCTCCTTACACTGTTGCTGCTGCCGCCGCTGCGGCCAAGTCGCTTACACTGTTGGCGGGACTGTAAATTGGTGCAGTCACCATGGAAAAGCCTATGGAGGTTCCTCAAAAACTAAAAATGGAGTTGCCATATGATCTTGCAAACCCTCTCCTAGGCATACATCTGGAAAAAGTGTGATTCAAAACGATACAGGCACCTCGATACGCTCAGTGACCCAAGCCATGGAGACAATCTAGCTGTCTGGGTTGTCCAGTCCCCCAACACGCGTGCTGTGCTGGTGTCTAGTCCCCCAGGCAGCTGTCCACTGACGGGTGGACACCCCGCGAGGTGTGGTAGACACACACACACACACTGTTGTTCAGTCACCCAGGCATGTCCGACTCTACGACCCCATGGACTGCAGCACACCAGGCCCCCGTCCCTCACCATCTCTCGAAGTCTGCCCAAGTTCACATCCACTGCATCGCTGATGCCGTCCAGCCATCTCAGCCTTTGACACCCTCTTCTCCTTCTGCCCTCCATCTCTCCCAGCATCAGAGACTTTTCCAATGTCCCAGCTGTTCACATCAGATGACCAAAATAGATAACACTACTCAGCCATGGAAAAGAATGAAAGAGTGTTATTTGCAGCTACACAGACGGACCCAGAGATAATCATAGCAAGTGAAATAAGTCAGACAGAAAGACCAATACCATACATCACTTATATGTGGAATCTAAAATACGACCCAGGTGAACTTACTTACAAAGTAGAAACAGACCCACGCACACAGAGAACAGCGACGTGGCCGCTACAGAGGAGGACAGAGGAAGGCTTGGACCAGGAGTTTGGCGTTAGCAGATACAAACTGGTACATAGAGCATGCATAGACAGCGAGGTCCTGCTGTGTGGCCCAGAGGACTGTGTTCAGTATCCTGTGATAAACTATAATGGGAAAGAATATGAAAAGGAATATGTGCGTGTATATATGTGTATATAACTGAATCGCTTTGCTATAGAGCAGACATTAATACAACACTGTAAATCAACTATACTTCAACAAAATTATTTTTTTTAATAATAAAGTTTGAGGTTCTAGCAAGATACTTGTTTCCAAGTAACTGAGTAAATTGTTAACAGTTCAAAAGAGTCCTTTAATTCTGTTTTATCAGGGACTCCTTTTTATTTCTCTTGAAAATGTGAGAGCATTTCACACTCCCCTTGCAATTTATAATCTGCAAGGAGTTTGACCTACATAGTCTTCTTTGATGCTTATATCAGCCGCATATGGTGATCAGAGGTTTTGTTGAGAGGACGTGGGGAAAAGTATGGGACCCAGAGCAAACCTGGGCCTCTCAGCCCCTGGTCCAGTGATCTTACTGTTGTATCAAACTGACTCTCAGCAGCTAGATGAAACCCTCCACTGTTTGGGACTGTGCCTTCACCCTTACATGAAAACTATAGTGGATGACCCAGCAGTTCAGATTCTCACTATTATGAAAAATTTTAGGCCAAGAAGCAATTGTGGTTGTTTTGCTTTGCTTCGGAGAAGGCAATGGCACCCCACTCCAGTGCTCCTGCCTGGAAAACCCCATGGACGGAGAAGCCTGGTGGGCTGCAGTCCATGGGGTCGCAAAGAGTCGGACATGACTGAGCGACTTCTCTTTCACTTTTCACTTTCATGCATTGGAGAAGGACATGGCAACCCACTCCAATGTTCTTGCCTGGAGAATCCCAGGGACAGGGGAGCCTGGTGGGCTGCCGTCTCTGGGGTCACACAGAGTTGGACACAACTGAAGCGACTTAGCAGCAGCAGCAGCAGTTGCTTTGCTTTTATCAAGACTTTTTTTTTTTTTAAGAGCAGTTTTAGATTCATGGCAAAACTGAAGGGAAGGTGCAGAGATTTCCCACATGTTTCCTGCCTCTAGCTCATGTTTTAACCCTTTATTAGAACATAAATTTTAGTCAGGAATTTAGAATGTAACAATTGGGCTGCCATTCAAAATTCCCATTACATCATTGTGCTCTTTGAATCATGGTGATGGTCACAGAGCTAGACAAATTTACTAAGACTCGTTGAACTTACAATGGGTAAAATCTATAGCACGCAAATTACACCTCAATGAAGCTGTTAAAGCTATATATCCACTGGGATGCACTGAACTGTGTCCCCCAAAAGTTACAGGTTAAAGTACTAATCCCAGAGCTTCAGAATGTGATGGCATTTGGAGATTGGGCATTTAAAGAGGTAGTTAAGCTAACATGAGGTCATTAAAGTGGGTCTTAATCCAACCTGACTGATAGCCGTTAAGGAGAGGAGAGTTAGACACGGCACACAGAAGCAAAGAAGGACCGTGTGACGACCTGGGGGGAGACGGCCGTCTGCAAGCCAGGGAGAGAAGCCTCGGGAGAAGCCAGCCTCCCCGCAACCGTGACTGCAGACTGCTGCCTCCAGAAAACTCATTTCCGTTAAGTCACCTCGTCTGTGCTCCTTTGTTTTGACAGTCTTAGCAAACATCCTCCCTGTCTACCCCCTAAAGGAACACAGACACACACACACACAGAGGTGGACCGAGTGAAGTAAATCACAGAGAGAAAGAGAACCATCACAGGACATCGCTTACCTGTGGAAACTAAAAAGATGACGCAAACAAACTTGTTTACAAAGCAGACACAGACTCACAGACTCCGCAAACAAATGCGGTCCTCAGAGAGGAGCAGTGGGGAGGGCTAAACTAGGAGTTTGGGATTAACATACTACCCTTCTATATATAAACTGTGGAGAATTCTGAGAGATGGGAATACCAGACCACCTGACCTGCCTCTTGAGAAACCTGTATGCAGGTCAGGAAGCAACAGTTACAACTGGACATGGAACAACAGACTGGTTCCAAATAGGAAAAGGAGTACGTCAAGGCTGTATATTGTCACCCTGCTTATTTAACTTCTACGCAGAGTACATCATGAGAAATGCTGGACTGGAAGAAACACAAGCTGGAATCAAGATTGCCGGGAGAAATATCAATAACCTCAGATATGCAGATGACACCACCCTTACGGCAGAAAGTGAAGAGGAATGTTTTAAAGCCTCTTGATGAAAGTGAAGGAGGAGAGCGAAAAAGTTGGCTTAAAGCTCAACATTCAGAAAACGAAGATCATGGCATCCGGTCCCATCACTTCATGGGAAATAGATGGGGAAACAGTGGAAACAGTGTCAGACTTTATTTTGGGGGGCTCCAAAATCACTGCAGATGGTGACTGCAGCCATGAAATTAGAAGA
>SJYX01011081.1:8016-18109 GCA_006410675.1 Oreotragus oreotragus | reverse complement strand
AGTCGGACACGACTGAGCGACTGAACAAAGAGCTTACTGCCTGTGTTTTCTTGTAGAAGTTTTATGGCTTCAGGCCTTACATTTAAGCCTTTAATCCGTTTTGAATTTATTTCTGTGTATAGTATGAGAAAGAAATTTAATTCTTTTGCATGTAACTGTTCAGTTTTCCCAACACCATTTATTGAAGAAGCTGTCTTTTCTCCATTGTGTATCTTTGCCTGCTTTGTCATAGATTAATTTCCTGTATTTGTGTGGGCTCGTTTCTGAGCTCTCTATTCTGTTGCATTGATCTTTGTGTCTGTTTTTTGTGCTAGTACTATACTGTTTTGATAACTGTGGCTTTGTAGTACAGTCTGAAGTCAGGGAGCATGATTGATCCAGTTCTTTTCTTTCTCAAGTTGTTTTGGTTATTCAGGGTAGTTTGTGTTTACATATACATTTTAGAATTATTTTCTCTGGGTCTATAGAAAATGCCAATGGTATATTGATTGGGGATGCATTGAATCTGTAGATTGCCTTAGGTAATGTGGTCATTTTAGCAATATTAACTTTTCCAGTCTATAAACACAGTATATCCTTCCATCTGTTTTTGGCATCTTGAGTTTATTCCATCAGCATGTAACAGTGTTCTGAGTACATGTCTTTTACCTCCTTAGTTAGAGTGATTCCTCGGTATTCTTTTAGATGTGGTTTTAAGTAGCACTGTATTCTTAATTTCTCTTTCTGATGATTGTTAGTGTATAAAAATGCCAGAGGTTTTTTTTGTGTCCTGCAACTTTACAGATTCGTTGATGAGTTGTAGTAGTTTTTCCATGATGTCTTCAGGATCTTCTGTGTATAGTACCATGTCATCTGCAGGGAGGGACAGATCTGCTTCTTCCTTTCCAATTTGGAATGCTATTTTAAAATTTTTTGTTTATTTATGGCTGAGCTGGGTCTTTGCTGCTGTGTGGACTCTTCTCCAGTTGCAGTGCACAGGTTTCTCACTGTGTGGCTTCACGGAGCACAGGCTCTAGGCGTGGGGCTTTCAGTGACTGCAGCATGCAGGCTCAGTAGTTGCAGCTCCCAAGCTCTAGAGCACAGGTTCAGTAGTTGTGGCGCATGGGCTTCAATGCTTCTCAACATGTGGAATCTTGTCGGACTAGGGATCAAACCCATGTCCCCTGCATTGGTTCAGTTCAATCGCTCAGTCATGTCCGACTCTTTGCGGCCCCATGGACTGCAGCATGCCAGACTTCCCTGTCCATCACCAGCTCCCAGAGCTTACTCAGACTCACGTCCATAGAGTTGGTGCTGCCATCCAACCATCTCATCCTCTCCTTCTCATCATCTCCTTCTCCTCCTGCCTTTAATCTTTCCCAGCATCAGGGTCTTTTCCAGTGAGTCAGTTCTTCACGTCAGGTGGCCAAAGAATTGGTATTTCAGCTTCAGCATCAGTCCTTCCAATGAATATTCAGGACTGATTTCCTTTAGGATTCACTGGTTGGATCTCCTTGCAGTCCAAGAGACTCGCAAAAGTCTTCTCCAACACCACAGTTCAAAAGTATCAGTTCTTCTGTGCTCAGCTTTCTTTACAGCCCTGCTCTCACATCCATACATGATTACTGGAAAAACAATAGCTTTGACTGGACTGACCTTTGTCGGCAAAGTAATGTCTCTGATTTTTAATATGCTGTCTATGTTGGTCATAGCTTTTCTTCCAAGGAGAAGTGTCTTGTAATTTCAGGGCCACAGTCAACATCTGCAGTGATTTGGGGGCCCCCCAAAATAAAGTCTCATTGTTTCCCCATCTATTTGCCATGAAGTGATGGGACCAGATGCCATGATCTTCATTTTCTGAACGTTGAGTTTTAAGCCAACTTTTTCTCTCTCCTCTTTTACTTTCATCAAAAGACTCTTTAGTTCTTCTTCACTTTCTGCCATAAGGGTGGTGTCATCTGCATGTCTGAGGTTATTGATATTTCTCCCTGCAATCTTGATTCCAGCTTGTGCTTCATCCAGCCCAGCGTTTCTCATGATGTACTCTGCATATAAGTTAAATAAGCAGGGTGACAATATACAGCCTTGACGTACTCCTTTTACGATTTGGAACCAGTCTGTTGTTCCGTGTCCAGTTCTGACTACACTGAAGGTGGATTCTTACTCACTGTGCCACCNCATGATGTACTCTGCATATAAGTTAAATAAGCAGGGTGACAATATACAGCCTTGACGTACTCCTTTTACGATTTGGAACCAGTCTGTTGTTCCGTGTCCAGTTCTGACTACACTGAAGGTGGATTCTTACTCACTGTGCCACCAGAGGAGTCCTGGAATCCTTAGACTTCCAGTGCCATATAGAATAAGAGTGAATAGAGTTGGTGAGACTGGGCATCCTTGTCTTGTTCCTAATTTTAGAGGAAATGCTTTCTGCTTTTCACCATTGACTGTGATGCTTATGTGGCCTTTATTATATTGATGTTTGTTCCCTATATATCCACTTTGTTGATTTTTTTTTAATTATAAATGGATGTTGAATTTTGTCAAAAGCTTTTTCAGTATCTATTGAGATGGTCATGCCATTTTTTTTCAATTGATTAATTGATTTTTTGCATATTAATTAATCTGTGGATACTGAACGATCCTTGCACCGCTGGGATAAATCCTGTTTGATCATGGTGTTAGTTCAGTTCAGTTGCTCGGTCGTGTCCGACTTTTTGCGACCCCATGAATCGCAGCAAGCCAGGCCTCCCTGTTCATCACCATCTTTCGGAGTTCACACAGACTCACGACCATCGAGTCCTGATGCTATCCAGCCATCTCATCCTCGGTCGTCCCCTTCTCCTCCTGCCCCCAATCCCTCCCAGCATCAGAGTCTTTTCCAATGAGTCAACCCTTTGCATGAGGTGGCCAAAGTACTGGAGTTTCAGCTTTAGCATCATTCCTTCCAAAGAAATCCCAGGGTTGAGTTCCTTCAGAATGGACTGGTTGGATCTCCTTGCAGTCCAAGGGACTCTCAAGAGTCTTCTCCAACACCATAGTTCAAAAGCATCAATTCTTCGGCGCTCAGCCTTCTTCACAGTCCAACTCTCACATCCATACATGACCACTGGAAAAACCATAGCCTTGACTAGACAGACCTTAGTTGGCAAAATAATGTCTCTGCTTTTGAAGATACTATCTAGGTTGGTCATAACTTTTCTTCCAAGGAGTAAGGGTCTTCTAATTTCATGGCTGCAGTCACCATCTGCAGTGATTTTGGAGCCCAAAAAAATAAAGTCTGACACTGTTTCCACTGTTTCCCCATCTATTTCCCATGAAGTGATGGGACCGGATGCCATGATCTTCGTTTTCTGAATGTTGAGCTTTAAGCCAACTTTTTCGCTCTCCTCCTTCACTTTCATCAAGAGGCTTTTTAGCTCCTCCTCACTTTCTGCCATAAGGGTGGTGTCATCAGCATATCTGAGGTTATTGATATTTCTCCCGGCAATCTTGATTCCAGCTTGTGTTTCTTCCAGTCCAGCGTTTCTCATGATGTACTCTGCATATAAGTTAAATAAGCAGGGAGACAATATACAGCCTTGACGTACTCCTTTTCCTATTTGGAACCAGTCTGTTGTTCCATGTCCAGTTCTAACTGTTGCTTCCTGACCTGCATACAGATTTCTCAAGAGGCAGGTTAGGTGGTCTGGTATTCCCATCTCTTTCAGAATTTTCCACAGTTTATTGTGATCCACACAGTCAAAGGCTTTGGCATAGTCAATAAAGCAGAAATAGATGTTTTTCTGGAACTCTCTTGCTTTTTCCATGATCCAGCGGATGTTGGCAATTTGATCTCTGGTTCCTCTGCCTGTTCTAAAACCAGCTTGAACATCAGGGAGTTCACGGTTCACATATTGCTGAAGCCTGGCTTGGAGAATTTTGAGCATTACTTTACTAGCGTGTGAGATGAGTGCAATTGTGCGGTAGTTTGAGCATTCTTTGGCATTGCCTTTCTTTGGAATTGGAATGAAAACTGACCTTTTCCAGTCCTGTGGCCACTGCTGAGTTTTCCAAATTTGCTGGCATATTGAGTGCAGCACTTTCACAGCATCATCTTCCAGGATTTGAAACAGCTCAACGGGAATTCCATCACCTCCACTAGCTTTGTTCTTAGTGATGCTTTCTAAGGCCCACTTGACTTCACATTCCAAGATGTCTGGCTCTAGATTAGTGATCACATCCTCATGATTATCTGGGTCGTGAAGATCTTTTCTGTACAGTTCTTCTGTGTATTCTTGCCACCTCTTCTTAATATCTTCTGCTTCTGTTAGGTCCATACCATTTCTATCCTTTATCGAGCCCATCTTTGCATGAAATGTTCCCTTGGTATCTCCAATTCTCTTGAAGAGATCTCTAGTCTTTCCCATTCTGTTGTTTTCCTCTATCTCTTTGCATTGATTGCTGAAGAAGGCTTTCTTATCTCTTCTTGCTATTCTTTGGAACTCTGCATTCAGATGCTTATATCTTTTCTTTTCTCCTTTGCTTTTCGCCTCTCTTCTTTTCAGTGCTATTTGTAAGGCTTCTCCAGACAGCCATTTTGCTTTTTTGCATTTCTTTTCCATGGGGATGGTCTTGATCCCTGTCTCCTGTACAATGTCACGAACCTCATTCCATAGTTCATCAGGAACTCTATCTATCAGATCTAGGCCCTTAAATCTATTTCTCACTTCCACTGTATAATCATAAGGGATTTGATTTAGGTCATACCTGAATGGTCTAGCGGTTTTCCCTACTTTCTTCAATTTAAGTCTGAATTTGGAAATAAGGAGTTCATGATCTGAGCCACAGTCAGCTCCTGGTCTTGTTTTTGTTGACTGTATAGAGCTTCTCCATCTTTGGCTGCAAAGAATATAATCAATCTGATTTCGGTATTGACCATCTGGTGATGTCCACGTGTAGAGTCTTCTCTTCTGTTATTGGAAGATGGTATTTGCTATGACCAGTGCATTTTCTTGGCAAAACTCTATTAGTCTTTGCCCTGCTTCATTCCGCATTCCAAGGCCAAATATGCCTGTTACTCCAGGTATTTCTTGACTTCCTACTTTAGCATTCCAGTCCCCTATAATGAAAAGGACATCTTTTTTGGGTGTTAGTTCTACAAGGTCTTATAGGTCTTCATAAAACCGTTCAACTTCAGCTTCTTCAGTGTTACTGGTTGGGGCAAAGACTTGAATCCTTTTAATGCAGGAGTCCCCAGAGCCTGGGCTGTAGACCAGTGGTCCACAGCTTAATAGGAACTGGGCCACACAGCAGGAGGTGAGTGGCAGGTGAGCCAAACACAGCTTCATCTCCCCTTCACTTGCATTACCACCTGCACCATCCCACTTTCCCTTCCCCCAATCCATGGAAAAATTGTCTTTCATGAAACCAGTCCCTGGTGCCAAAAAGGTTGTAGACTGCTGTTTTACTGTATTTTTGGATTAGAGTCCTAATGTTTTGTTGAGGATTTTTGTTCATCAATAATACTGGTCTGTAATTTCCTTTCTGTGTGTGGTATCTTTGTCAGGTTTGGTGTCAGGGTGATGCTGAGCTTATAGAAGGAATTCAAAAGTGTTTCTTCCAATGATTTTTTTTTTTTTTGGTTGAGAAAGGTAGTTGTTAATGTTTGGTAGAAATCACCTATGAAGCTTTCTGGTCCTGGACTTGTTTGTTGAAAGTTTTTTTATTACTGAATCAATTCCTTTACTGATGGTTTGTCTATTCATATTTTCTACTTCTTCCTGATTCAGTCTTTGCAGATTGTACATTTCTAGGAATTGGTCCATTTATTCTAAGTTGTCTATTTTTTGGTATATAATTGTAATAATCTCTTATGATCCTTTGTATTTCTGTGGTGTTACTTTAACTTGTTTTTCATTTGTGATTTTATTGATTTAGGCTTTTTTTTTCCTTGATGAGTCTGGCTAAAAGTTTAACAATTTTGTTTATCTTTTCAAAAAATGTAGCTCTTAGTTTCATTGATCTTTTTCTGTTTTGTGTTTTTTTTTCAGTCACTTTCATTTATTTCTGCTTCCATCTTTATGATACCGTCTCTTCTTCTAACTTGTCTTTTTCTGCTTCCTTTAAGTGTAAGGTTGCTTTCAGGCCATTGACACTGGAGTTCCAGTTTTCCTCTCTTTAATGTTCTATTCGCTTTTCTCTTCACCTTCTCCTTCTGAGAATAATTTAGTTACGATTTAACACAAACTCTTCTCCGTCCAGTAAAATGAGCATACTACTATCTTGTCGACAGTGCCTGAGTTCCCTAGGGCAGAGGCCCTCTGTTTACCCTTTAATGAGTAAACTTCTTGTTTCCACTTGAAGTAGAGGATGTCTGAAAGGCAAATTTAACTGCTTCTGGAAGAGCTTTTTACATCTTTTATCTTTAGACAGTTCTCTTCTGTAACCCAAGTTCCAGTGATACCTGATACTGCCAGTCCTGGACACTTTGTTGAATTTGGATTGAATATTGGGTGGGTTCTTTGCTTTCTCCTTTTTACCCTTTGCTTTTACCTTTTTATGAGGACTCTTCTTTTTCTAGCCTCCTGACTCAGTTACCACTCATCCATCTGCCTTCCAGCTTCCAAATTTTTGTTGCTATTGTTTACTTTTACTCTCCTTATCCTTATGAAATTGTCTTTATAAGCAAGGTGAAAAGACAGCCTTCAGAATTGGAGAAAATAGTAGTAAATGAGACAGCTGACAAAGAATTAATCTCCACAGTATACAAGCAGCTCATGTAGCTCAGTACCAGAAAAATAAACAACCCAATCAAAAAATGTGCCAAAGAATTAAACAGACATTTCTCCAAAGAAAACATAACCGGTGGCTAACAAACAGATGAAAAGATGCTCAGCGTCACTCATTATCAGAAAAATGCAAATCAAAGCCACAGTGAGGCACCATCTCACATCGGTCAGAATGGCTGCCATCAAAAAGTCTACAATGAATGCTGGAGAGGGTGTGGAGAAAAAGGAACCCTCTTACACTGTTGGTGGGAATGCAAACTAGTACAGGCACTATGGAGAACAGTGTGGAGATTCCTTAAAAAACTGGAAATAAAACTGCCATACGACGCAGCAATCCCACTGCTGGGCATACACACCAAGGAAACCAGAATTGAAAGAGACACGTGTACCCCAATGTTCATCGCAGCACTGTTTACAATAGCCAGGACATGGAAGCATCCTAGATGCCCATCAGCAGATGAGTGGATAAGAAAGCTGTGGTACATATACACAATGGAATGTTACTCAGCTATTGAAAAGAACACATTTGAGTCAGTTCTAATGAGGTGGATGAAACTGGAGCCTATTATACAGAGCAAAGTAAGTCAGAAAGTAAAACACCAATACAGTATATTAACACATGTATATGGAATTTAGAAAGATTGTAACGATGACACCATGTGCACAATAGCAAAAGAGACACAGATATAAAGAACAGACTTTTGGACTCTGTGGAAAAAGGCAAGGGTGGGATGATTTGAGACAGTAGCATTGAAACATGTATATGGCCACATGTGAAACAGATCGTCAGTCCAGGTTCAATGCATGAGACAGGGCACTCAAAGCAGTGCACTAGGGTGACCCAAAGGGATGGGTTGGGGGCGGCTTGGGACAGGGCGGGAGGGGGACACATGTACACCAGTGGCTGATTCAATGTATGGCAAAACCACCATAATATTGTAATTAGCCTCCAATTAAATTAATTAAAAAATTCCAATACTAAGTTTGATTTTCAGAAATGAACAAAATTAGGTCTTACCTTATCTGTTCTAGACCTTATTGTCACAAAATTACGCCTCAATCTCAAACAGGTTGTCCAGTGCACTGTGTGAGACCTTGGAATTCAGTGTGGAACTGAATTTTTTAAAAATTATTAGTAGTATTTGTTTTGGCCATGCTGCACAGCTTGCAAGATCTTTGTTCCCCAATGAGGGATCACACCTGCACCCCCTGCAGTGGAAGTGTGGATCCCTAAGCACTGGACAACCGGGAAATTGTCTTTATTTGATTTTAACAGATCACATTTAAATGATCACATTCGGCTAGTGGCTAGCATATACTGGACAGTTCAGGTCCAGAGCTGATGATCTTGGAGTTGGAATGTAAGTTCTAGTCGATGTATGTACTACATGGAAATTTTTTCCTTCCTTGACTTATTTATTTATTCATTTATGTCATACATGGATTTCTGTACTTGAAAGTGGGCATTATTTTTCTTTATTATTGATTTTGATGCTCAAATTGTCCCAGATTTGAACCGTGGAAACCTCATTCAGGTTTCTTCTGTGTCCTTTGACATGTTTCCATCATTTTTCCTGGATCATTCATTCTAGAACTAGACTTATAGCCTCTTTATGAGCTTGCCTTGCTGTAATTCCTCTGGAGTCATCCATTTCTCAAGGAACTCTAGTTCCTCCATCCATCCAGTGGAGAATGCTGTTTGGAAACCAGATCTGGTTGCCTGGTAGGCTTGTAGCTGCTGGACCAGCACAGCTTCTATGCTCTGTAAGCTGACAAGGGATTTTTACAGATTTTACAGAGCCTGGTGGCTGTTATATTTCAGTCACTGCAAAAAAGAACAAGATGGGGGTACTAGAATTTTAAGAGTTCAGAGACTCCTACTTCCCTGGGCCTACCTCAGCACAGTTGGTACTTGGCGTCTGGGGATATACTTGGTTGGTGATGAGAATGCCAGAGTGACTGATGCTAGAGCCCCTCTGCTGGTGGAGGAATACTCTGTCTCCCTCTGTGACCTCCCATTGGCAGATGTAAACCAGGAGCCAGCTGCCAAGGGGATATGAACATTGCAGACCCCAGGCCCTAGACCAGACCCCAGGCCCTAGACCACTGTTGCTCAGCCTCAGCACCATAACATCTTGGCCAGGTGGCTGTCTCATGCTTCATAGGATGTTTAGTAACATCCCTGGCCTTTACCCACTTGATTCCAGTACCCACCCCACACCCAAATGTTTCCATACGTGGCCAGATATTCCCCGGGGGAGCAAAATGACCCCATTGAGGACAACCTCCTGGGCCAGCATTGTAGGAAACAATATAGAAGGGGAGGCTTGGAGCTGAGAAACAGTATTACTGACCAGCCTATTTTACTTCACACAACTCTGGAATGTGAAGGAGAGGGAAGAGAAGTTAACACTCACATGCTTGTTACAATCCTGCAATACAGAGATTGGTATGTGCTTTTTTTTCTGGTTGATGAGGAAAGCAAAGACCAGTTAAGTAGTTTCAGGCAGGATTCATATCCTTGCTGATAAAGTTATTTACATCCTCTTGAAGTTTGCACTTGAGTTTTTAGCTTGTAAGGCTATGCCTTATTGCCATCCTTATTGCCTCATGCCTTATTGCCATCCTTAGTAAGTGGAGGAACTGTTCTTTTGAGTGTTGTATTTTCAAGTCATTATGGATATATTGTCAACCTGGGTACATCTTCTGAATGTTGCCCTACCAGAGTCATGCTCAGAACCATGGCTAAAAATGTTCACAAGTGGAGGGAAGAAGAAACATGAATATTTGTGAAGGGCTTTTCTAGTGGTCCAGTGATAATGCCCTCTCACTGCCGAGGGCCTGGGTTCTATCCCTGGTCAGGGAACTAAAGTGCCATGAGCAGCAAGGCGCAGCCAAAAAAAATTTATGTTAAAGCCAGTGTTTGGTTTTTTAGTTTTGGATACTTTAAGTACTGTTTGTCTTGGTTTCCTAGAGAGTTGCTTCAGACTGTACATGCACTGCCTATTTTTCTCATTTGCTTTTATGCGCAGTCCTTTACTGTCTTGATTTTAGAACAGGCAGAGGAACCAGAGATCAAATTGCCAACATCCGCTGGATCATGGAAAAAGCAAGAGAGTTCCAGAAAAACATCTATTTCTGCTTTATTGACTATGCCAAAGCCTTTGACTGTGTGGATCACAATAAACTGTGGAAAATTCTGAAAGAGATGGGAATACCAGACCACCTAACCTGCCTCTTGAGAAATCTGTATGCAGGTCAGGAAGCAACAGTTAGAACTGCACATGGAACAACAGACTGGTTCCAAATAGGAAAAGGAGTACGTCAAGGCTGTATATTGTCTC
>SJYX01011080.1:60275-73172 GCA_006410675.1 Oreotragus oreotragus | reverse complement strand
GAGACACACGGAGAAGGCGATGGCAACCCACTCCAGTCCTCTTGCCTGGAAACTCCCGTGGACGGAGGAGCCTGATGGGCTGCAGTCCATGGGGTCGCTGAGTCAGACACGACTGAGCGACTTCCCTTTCACTTTTCACTCTCATGCATTGGAGAGGGAAATGGCAAGCCACTCCTGTGTCCTTGCCTGGAGAGTCCCACAGATGGCGGAGCCCAATGGGCTGCCATCTGTGGGGTCACACAGAGTCGGACACGACTGAAGCGGCTTAGTAGCAGCAGAGAGACACAGCTGCAGGCAGACATGTCTGGTGGGCAGGTCAGCGGCGCGCAGACGCGAGGAGCAGGAGCTTGTCGAGGGTGCTGACTCGGGACTCGCCCCCTCTCCCCGCAGCGTGGGCGGAGGTGAGCTCTTCGACCGCATCATCGACGACAACTGCAACCTGACCGAGCTCGACACCATCCTGTTCATCAGGCAGATATGCGAGGGAATAAGACACATGCACCAGATGTACATCCTCCACTTGGACCTGAAGGTAGGGCACTCTTCCCCAGGGAGTTGCGAGCCTTTCCTCCCCTCCTGGTTTTTCCAGTCCATGGCTCCTTTGCCCTCCATCACAGGATGCAACCGAACTTTCTCCTCCTCGGCCGGCTGACGGCAGAGAGGCCCCCCTGCCTGTCAGGACGGTCGAGGGGGACGGGGCTTCTGGAGCAGGCAGCGGTGCCTGGGGCCCCCTAGTTTCACGGCAAGCGTTGGCTTACCAGGGTCTTGAGGGGTGGGGGTGGCAAGCCAAGCCAGCCACCGCCTCTCTAAAGGAGGAAAGCTACTTGCAGGAGCCGCTTTGGAGCAACCCCGGGGTGTGTGCGCGTTTCCGGCCGAGGCCTCTTGGTGACTCTCAGCCTCTCCCCCTAGTTTCACGGCAAGCGTTGGCTTACCAGGGTCTTGAGGGGTGGGGGTGGCAAGCCAAGCCAGCCACCGCCTCTCTAAAGGAGGAAAGCTACTTGCAGGAGCCGCTTTGGAGCAACCCCGGGGTGTGTGCGCGTTTCCGGCCGAGGCCTCTTGGTGACTCTCAGCCTCCGGGGCGGTGAGGGCTGGGCTTCTCTCTGGTGGCTGCAGACGGGGGGGCCACCCGCCCATCGCCCCGTCCCGGGCTCAGCGGGGAGCTTAGGGGTGCGGTCAGCTGGGCATGCTGGCCTCGTCCGCAGGGACCTCCCCTCGGTCGGGGGTGAGTCAAGGTGCAGCCCCTTGTCCTGCAGAGTTGGCGGGGACAACCCCNATGGGGGTGGCAAGCCAAGCCAGCCACCGCCTCTCTAAAGGAGGAAAGCTACTTGCAGGAGCCGCTTTGGAGCAACCCCAGGGTGTGTGCGCGTTTCTGGCCGAGGCCTCTTGGTGACTCTCAGCCTCTGGGGCGGTGAGGGCTGGGCTTCTCTCTGGTGGCTGCAGACGGGGGGCCACCCGCCCATCGCCCCATCCCGGGCTCAGCGGGGAGCTTAGGGGTGCGGTCAGCTGGGCGTGCTGGCCTCGTCCGCAGGGACCTCCCCTCGGTCGGGGGTGAGTCAAGGTGCAGCCCCTTGTCCTGCAGAGTCGGCGGGGACAACCCCCTGGGGCCAGGATCCCGGGGCCCCCACGCCGCGGCAGGCCCCTCCATTCTCCCAGGGTTCCCTCCCCACCTGCGGCCTGTGGGGTGGTCAGTTATTCCTAGCATGAGGTTGTCAGACTGGCGGGCCAGGAGGGACCCTTGCGGCCACCTCCCGCCCCAGGCCTTGCAGGGTGAAGCCTTTCAGAGAGACGGAAGGAGGTGCTGAAGCTGAGCAGTGACGTGGCACCACGGCTGGGCCAGGTCGATCTGGGGGCCATTGCTAATTAAGGGAAAAAGCCCTTTCTTAATGAGCAGCCACCTCTGAAGTGCCTGGGGCTGTGTTCCTGGGCTCTGAGAGAGAGAGCACGTCTGGATCAGTGCGTGGGATTGAGCTCACACTTGGCTGCGCTTACGGTAATGTCATCCCACCCTCAGCCCAGGACGCATCTGCTTCTGTGCAGGGAGTGTGGCTGAAGGGGGTGGGTTGGGGTGACCTCCCCCCAGCTCCCCAGCCATTTCACTAAGTCAGGAATCACAGCAAGCAAGTCAAACGAGAAGACTGCTCATGAGTGTGTATTTGGGGAGGTGGGGACGTTTGTAAGACGCTGCCTTATGATGTGCATTTAAATTGATATCCAAGCTGAAGTGTGCAGTGTATGCTTTGATTAAATGTGTCTATATGCAATTTTGTGATCACTTCTTATTAATTTATATGCAGTTTCCAAAATTAATCTGACTTGCCCGACCAACAGCCTGTATCATTCTTATGCTTAGAGAACCTAGCTTGTTATATTCACATGCATTCAGGAAGAGTCTATTTTCTCGACGACAGAAACCCTCAAACTTTAGGGTACATGAGAACCACCCAAGGGGTGCTGTGAAAATGCAGCTTCTGGGGTCTTTCCCAGCCTTCCTGCTAGTAGGGCCGGGACATCACCCAGCGATTCTGAGGCCAGTGGCTCCTATCAGAACTTGACCTGTTCTAGGAGATTTGGCAACAGCAGGGGCACGTCAGGCCTGCTCACTCAAGTCAGAAAGGGGTGCCGGGAAGCTTCAGCGCTCACCGGGCAGCGGCCGGAGCGGGGCCCTGGGGGGACAGAGCCTCACCCGGGCCACACCCTCTTCTCCTGCAGCGGGCGCTTCGGCCAAGTTCACAAGTGTGAGGAGAAGGCCACGGGCTTGAAGCTGGCGGCCAAGATCATCAAGATCAGGGGCGTGAAGGACAAGGTAAGGGCCACGCGGTGCAGATGTGGCGGGCTGCCGTCTGCCCAGTGCTAAACCAGCCCTCCCTCCCCCAGGACGACGTGAAGAACGAGATCAGCGTCATGAACCAGCTGGACCACGTGAACCTTATCCAGCTCTACGACGCCTTCGAGTCTAAGAACGACATCGTCCTGGTCATGGAGTAGTACGTCCCTCTCCCCCCCCCGCCCCCATCCTATGCGCACATCCCCAGCACGCCACCTGTCCTGGCTCCAGCTGGGCCCTGCTGGACCCCGGGATGCTGACCTGTATGTGTCAAAACTGCATCCGCCGCGGGAAGGAAATTACTCAGGAAAGGGTCTCCACGTGAGATTCTGTTGCTAAGCAGCAGGACGACCACACAGGTTTAGCTTCATACGAGCTGTACTGTTGAGGCCCCGGCTTAACTCTTGCTCTGGGTACCCTGGAGGGGTGAGCCTTGAACTATGTCCTGCTTTTGACCTGATGGCGAAAACAAAACTCATGTCAGACTCTTAGAAATAGAGCTAAGAGGCTTCTGTTTAACATCACCTTTCTAGGGCCTTCCAGTGGTTAAGACTTCACCTCACCACGTAAGGGCTGTGGGTTCGATCCCTGGTCTGGCAGCTACAGTCCCACATGCTTCATGGCTATAAAAACCCAGACATAAAACAGAAGCAGTGTTGTAACAAATTCATTAAAGACTTTAAAAATGGTCCACATCAAAAAAAATCTTTAAAAATATTATAAAAAATAAAATAAAATCACCTTTATGAGTGTTTAGTTAGAAAGTGAGTCATTCTAACCAACACTGAATCCGTGTTTGTGACTCACTCCAGCTCCCCACCCCCAGGACCCACTGTGGGTTTTGCTTGTCATTGTGGAATAAGAATTTTGGGTAATGAAACATCCAGCATGAGCTCCACACAAGCACTTTATTGCTAAGTCAGCCTGGCCTTCCCGAGGAGTCTGGAATTCTTTCCACCCCTGCCTTCCTAGCGTCCTCCTGGGCCTCCATGCTCCTTAAGAGATGCCAGAGGAGGACCCACCCCAGAGCTGCAGCCCCTGCAAGGGAGGGGCTTTGAGACTTTCCATCTGAGCAAGCGGTGCCCCAGCGACCACCACACTGTCAGAGGCGTCTTATTGAGAAGGTCGAGACACACGGAGAAGGCGATGGCAACCCACTCCAGTCCTCTTGCCTGGAAACTCCCGTGGACGGAGGAGCCTGATGGGCTGCAGTCCATGGGGTCGCTGAGTCAGACACGACTGAGCGACTTCCCTTTCACTTTTCACTCTCATGCATTGGAGAGGGAAATGGCAAGCCACTCCTGTGTCCTTGCCTGGAGAGTCCCACGGATGGCGGAGCCCAATGGGCTGCCATCTGTGGGGTCACACAGAGTCGGACACGACTGAAGCGGCTTAGTAGCAGCAGAGAGACACAGCTGCAGGCAGACATGTCTGGTGGGCAGGTCAGCGGCGCGCAGACGCGAGGAGCAGGAGCTTGTCGAGGGTGCTGACTCGGGACTCGCCCCCTCTCCCCGCAGCGTGGGCGGAGGTGAGCTCTTCGACCGCATCATCGACGACAACTGCAACCTGACCGAGCTCGACACCATCCTGTTCATCAGGCAGATATGCGAGGGGATAAGACACATGCACCAGATGTACATCCTCCACTTGGACCTGAAGGTAGGGCACTCTTCCCCAGGGAGTTGCGAGCCTTTCCGCCAGGTGGGTCCATGGGCCCCGTCGAGTCCGGGACACCCGCTTGGGAGACAGAGCCTGTCGCTGGGTGTGTGTTCAGGAATTTGAAAACTCTGGACTCTTAGCCTCATCTCCCTGTTCTCAATTTCTGTCACTCTCTGGTATGTGCTTGTCTCAGTCCTTGGGGAGTGCTGTTCAGAGTCTTACTGTAAGTTGCTTATGTTAAAGGAACTCACAGGGAGGTGGTTTCTACCATCACACCGTCCTCATCACCACCATCCTGGTTGCATCCTCTCATCATCAGTCTGAGTAGGTGGGAGGAATTTTAGCTGACTCAGAGTTCCCCGGTTGTGGTCAAACTTCCCAGCTCTCCAGAATCCCCAGCAGTCCTCTAAAACCCTCCAGGAGACTCTGGACTTTAGGGATTATTTTTCTACGAGCATGCTAGACCCGGCAGGAGGACGCTACGGCAGAACGGGACCCAGGGCAGCTGGGGGAGGCGCTGAGAGGCTGAGGGGCAGAAGCATGGTGCGTGGGGCTGGGCGCCACCCTGGCAGGCGCGAACCTGTCGTAAACAGTGGGGAGCCCAGCCTCTTCTCTTATTTTACAACCTTTCCCTCTCGCGCGCTCCCGTTACGAAGTCCCTGTAATCGGGCTGTGCAGTTACGACCAGTGAAATACGGGCCCAACAGCTCCGAGCAGCTCTCATGTCCTCAAGGCATCTTCTTGTGTGGCTCACTGTTTCCTCATTTCCCTGTTTGCACCGTGGGACACTGAGATAAAATGTACATTCTGTAGAACAAACCGTCTCCTGCAAGTCATCAGGGATCGCAGAGCTAAATCAATTCAGCCTCCTTGACTNGCACATCCCCAGCACGCCACCTGTCCTGGCTCCAGCTGGGCCCTGCTGGACCCCGGGATGCTGACCTGTATGTGTCAAAACTGCATCCGCCGCGGGAAGGAAATTACTCAGGAAAGGGTCTCCACGTGAGATTCTGTTGCTAAGCAGCAGGACGACCACACAGGTTTAGCTTCATATGAGAGGTACTGTTGAGGCCCCGGGTTAACTCTTGCTCTGGGTACCCTGGAGGGGTGAGCCTTGAACTGTGTCCTGCTTTTGACCTGATGGCGAAAACAAAACTCATGTCAGACTCTTAGAAATAGAGCTAAGAGGCTTCTGTTTAACATCACCTTTCTAGGGCCTTCCAGTGGTTAAGACTTCACCTCACCACGTAAGGGCTGTGGGTTCGATCCCTGGTCTGGCAGCTACAGTCCCACATGCTTCATGGCTATAAAAACCCAGACATAAAACAGAAGCAGTGTTGTAACAAATTCATTAAAGACTTTAAAAATGGTTCACATCAAAAAAAATCTTTAAAAATATTATAAAAAATAAAATAAAATCACCTTTATAAAAACTTGAGTGTTTAGTTAGAAAGTGAGTCATTCTAACCAACACTGAATCCGTGTTTGTGACTCACTCCAGCTCCCCACCCCCAGGACCCACTGTGGGTTTTGCTTGTCATTGTGGAATAAGAATTTTGGGTAATGAAACATCCAGCATGAGCTCCACACAAGCACTTTATTGCTAAGTCAGCCTGGCCTTCCCGAGGAGTCTGGAATTCTTTCCACCCCTGCCTTCCTAGCGTCCTCCTGGGCCTCCATGCTCCTTAAGAGATGCCAGAGGAGGACCCACCCCAGAGCTGCAGCCCCTGCAAGGGAGGGGCTTTGAGACTTTCCATCTGAGCAAGCGGTGCCCCAGCGACCGCCACACCGTCAGAGGCGTCTTATTGAGAAGGTAGAGACACACGGAGAAGGCGATGGCAACCCACTCCAGTCCTCTTGCCTGGAAACTCCCGTGGACGGAGGAGCCTGATGGGCTGCAGTCCATGGGGTCGCTGAGTCAGACACGACTGAGCGACTTCCCTTTCACTTTTCACTCTCATGCATTGGAGAGGGAAATGGCAAGCCACTCCTGTGTCCTTGCCTGGAGAGTCCCACAGATGGCGGAGCCCAATGGGCTGCCATCTGTGGGGTCACACAGAGTCGGACACGACTGAAGCGGCTTAGTAGCAGCAGAGAGACACAGCTGCAGGCAGACATGTCTGGTGGGCAGGTCAGCGGCGCGCAGACGCGAGGAGCAGGAGCTTGTCGAGGGTGCTGACTCGGGACTCGCCCCCTCTCCCCGCAGCGTGGGCGGAGGTGAGCTCTTCGACCGCATCATCGACGACAACTGCAACCTGACCGAGCTCGACACCATCCTGTTCATCAGGCAGATATGCGAGGGAATAAGACACATGCACCAGATGTACATCCTCCACTTGGACCTGAAGGTAGGGCACTCTTCCCCAGGGAGTTGCGAGCCTTTCCCCCAGGTGGATCCATGGACCCCGTCGAGTCCGGGACACCCGCTTGGGAGACAGAGCCTGTCGCTGGGTGTGTGTTCAGGAATTTGAAAACTCTGGACTCTTAGCCTCATCTCCCTGTTCTCAATTTCTGTCACTCTCTGGTATGTGCTTGTCTCAGTCCTTGGGGAGTGCTGTTCAGAGTCTTACTGTAAGTTGCTTATGTTAAAGGAACTCACAGGGAGGTGGTTTCTACCATCACACCGTCCTCATCACCACCATCCTGGTTGCATCCTCTCATCATCAGTCTGAGTAGGTGGGAGGAATTTTAGCTGACTCAGAGTTCCCCGGTTGTGGTCAAACTTCCCAGCTCTCCAGAATCCCCAGCAGTCCTCTAAAACCCTCCAGGAGACTCTGGACTTTAGGGATTATTTTTCTACGAGCATGCTAGACCCGGCAGGAGGACGCTACGGCAGAACGGGACCCAGGGCAGCTGGGGGAGGCGCTGAGAGGCTGAGGGGCAGAAGCATGGTGCGTGGGGCTGGGCGCCACCCTGGCAGGCGCGAACCTGTCGTAAACAGTGGGGAGCCCAGCCTCTTCTCTTATTTTACAACCTTTCCCTCTCGCGCGCTCCCGTTACGAAGTCCCTGTAATCGGGCTGTGCAGTTACGACCAGTGAAATACGGGCCCAACAGCTCCGAGCAGCTCTCATGTCCTCAAGGCATCTTCTTGTGTGGCTCACTGTTTCCTCATTTCCCTGTTTGCACCGTGGGACACTGAGATAAAATGTACATTCTGTAGAACAAACCGTCTCCTGCAAGTCATCAGGGATCGCAGAGCTAAATCAATTCAGCCTCCTTGACTCGGTTTCCACGGGCCTCCGTTCCTGTAACTTGGCTCCTCTCTCCGTCCTGATTTACATGCTTGCCTCGCCCATCCACAGAGCAGGAGGAAGTGGTCGATCGGACACAGAGCCAGAGGTTAAAGTCATTGGCAGAGCCCATGGCTGTGAACCGGTTTGGAAATGCACTTTCACGGAGCATTCTCATTGAGTGTAGACACTCTCCAAATATCCCTGAAGGGGTTTGATTGGCAGCTGAAGCGGGGACCTGACCCTTCCTAAGTCAAGCAGCTCCACATGTGGCTTCATAATGTTGATTGAGGACTTGCAACGGGCAGCTTTAGTTGTAGCTCATACATAAAGATGCAATAAAGGCGACAGCTGGATGGGCCATTAAGGACCAGGCACCCTTTCAGAAAGCTCCTTGGGAGGAGAGGGGCCAAAAAGACCAAAGGCTTGTCTCTCTGTAGGGGAGATTATAGGTGACTTAAAATGGTCTCCTTCTTGCATTCCTTGTGTTTTGTAAATCTTATTCAATGAATATGCTTTAACTTTATAATTAGAAAAAAATTAACTTTCTGAAGCGTCCGCAGAGCTTTTTTTTTTTTTTTTTTTTAATTCTGCAAACAATTATTTTGTGTCGTGGTGCTTTCTGGCGACTGGACAGCTTGATACGTAATCAATCAGTTATGCAAGCATGCGGCCAAGTTTTCCTGTGTAGCACCCACTTCTGTATAAATTGCCTTTGCCTAGAGACATCTGTTTTAGAGATATTTTAGAAAAAAGGCTTCCAATGACATTGCTAAATTGCTTCAGTCATGTCCAACTCTACGTGACCCCATAGATGGCAGCCCACCAGGCTCCCCCGTCCCTGAGATTCTCCAGGCAAGAATACTGGAGTGGGTTGCCATTTCCTTCTCCAGCAATGACATTATGCCCAACCAAATGGACAATTAAATGTTGACAAGCAGATGCTATTAGAGCAGGAAATAGCAACCCACTCCAGTTCTGTTGCCTGGGACAGAGGAGACCAGCCGGCTACAGTCCATGGGGAAGTAGAGTTGGACACAGCTTAGTGACTAGACTGCCACCTCCAAGCTGATGCTAGCTCATCTCATAAAGTGTTGCTGTGTTTCTGACCTCACTCTACCCTCTCCTCCACCTGGAGAGGCAGGGTAGGGGGCAGCCATGACCCCATGTGAAGGGTGGGACGTGGAATCCTGGGGACTTGGCACCTCGGCTAATGCCCTCTCCTAGCACTTAGGGAAGATTTGGGATGAGTTAGAGCTTGAGAGTTCAGGCGGTTCTTTGAAAACTTTACTTCTCTTTTAAGGATGACCTTGACCTTAAGTCAAATCCCCCACGTTTCCCGTCCCTCGGGTCTCCTGTCCTAACGCGGGTGGGTGCACTTGTCAGGTGTTCTATAAATACTGAGGTGCAGTGTTATCTGCCTCTCTCCTCTGCACCCTGAGACCGTCCCATTGGCAGGGCCAAGCCTTTCCAGAGGCAAGCTCCAAGGGAACGCTTAGTCAAGGCTTTTAGGCACGGAGACCAAACTCAGCAACTCTCTGGAATCGCCGAGAGTGAAGAATGGACGGGGGTGGGGGAGTCCTCCCCTTGCAGAAGGCTTTCCCATAGACAGAGCGCAGGGAAAGGGAAAGCCTGGGGGTCAGGGCTGCTCACATGAGGGTGTGGGCCTGGTGTGGCCAGCGGGATGGAGCAGGCCATTTCTCCTGAAACTCATAAATCCTCGGGAAAAATAGTCCTCCAAGAAGGGGAAATTCATACTTAATAATTTAAGGGGGGAGCAGATGTCAAGTCTGAGACGGCCTCCACCAGGCCATTTGGAAAGTCCTGAGGCGGGAGGCCTTGGCCTGAACTCAGGCAGGGTCGTCAACAGCAGAGCTGGTGGGGGAGGGAAGGCAGGCCATGCAAGCTTGGCAGGGGCCCACAGCCTCATCCACCACATAATTAAAGGAGAAAATACCCACACAGACAAGCCCGCCCCAAAGTGAAAGGCCTGATATGTTTTTCCTGAGCATCGTTGTATTTTTAGTTGTGGTTCAAGGACAATTTGAGTGAAGGATGGTTGTTTTCATTGCTAATGTGTCTCTTTCTCCTGGCAGCCTGAGAACATCCTGTGTGTGAATCGAGACACTAAACAAATAAAAATTATTGACTTTGGATTGGCCAGAAGGTATGTCAATTTGGACATAGGTGTATGAATTGGGTTAGAGGACATGATGGGTGATCTTTCTTTGCAAAGATAAATCTGATATACCCCTTGGTTTCGTATTCCTGTTTAGAATTAACCAAAATTATGTTTCAGCTTTACTTTGCTGGCTTCAGAATTTAGGAGTTTCTACAGTGCACGCAAGAAAAATATGGAATATTAAAACCTAGTACAGCGCAGTTATTAAATTTAAAGACATTAATCCATAATTTGTAAGAGTTTGTCTTAGTCTTTTGTATTTGGTCCATCTGTAAAGAGAAGATTTACTTTAAAAAAGTAATTGTGTGAGCAGGATTGCCAAGGGTTCAGGCAGAGATGAGCTCCTTAAGGGAACAGTTTACACGGACCTCAGTGCGTGAGTGAGAGTATTAGACGGTCGTGAAAGGCTGCGTCTTCTCTAATTAAACTAGGCTTGTTGAGCTGTTGACAGGGCACAATCTGTTATCACAGCTTCTTCGGTCTTATTTCATAATTCTGGCGTTCTAATTATTCCGAGTGGCTTTTCTCACAACCATTTCAGATTGTTAAGGATCTCTAGTGAGAAGCTTCATTACCGTTTCAGACCCTTCAGGCTCTCTGGTGGGAAGCTTCGGTACCAGTTTTGGACATGCCCTCTTGAAGACACGATTTCCCTTAACGTCTGTTTACATTAAACGTGCTGTGCGGCTGCAGTGATTTTCTTATAGACTGCGTCCTCCTGTTTCCTCGAGTTCCGATTTTCGGCTGACCCTCTTCATTCCTCTGTGTCGTCTCCTAAATTTCAGGTACAAACCCAGAGAGAAGCTGAAGGTGAACTTCGGAACGCCTGAGTTCCTCGCCCCTGAAGTTGTGAACTACGACTTTGTCTCCTTCCCCACTGACATGTGGAGCGTGGGCGTCATCACCTACATGCTGTAAGCAGACCCCCGGCCCCTCGGATGCTTGCTCTCAGTCGCCGGGTGCATCCCACCTGCTATTTGGAATAAAGCCCTAAATGAGATCTTTCAAAGATAAACAGCTCTGCCCCATACTCGGGTACTTCCCATGTTCTGTTGAGCCTGGTGGGTAAAGGAGTAAATTCTTTCCTTTTATCATCAGAAAAAGTAATAGTCTCTCTTCTTCACTAAGCACCCAGATTCCTAGACCACCGTCCTATGCTCTAAGAGTAACTTAAAAAACACCCCCAACCATGTCCTGATCCCCTGAGTGGTACAGCAGCCCCACTCTCGGGGTGGGGGCGTTCCCAGCGTCTGCCGTCTGAGGGCGTGATGGCACTCTGTGGTAAAACACGCTAGAAAGGGGCTTGTGTTTTTCTGTGAGATTCGTGTTCGAGGGCAGCTGTGCCTCATCACAACTGCTGCTTATAAACAAAAAATTATGCTCTCGAGTCGCTCACTCGTGTCCGGCTCTTCGTGACCCCGTGGACTGTGGCCCACCAGGCTCCTCCATCCATGGGATTCTCCAGGCGAGAACACTGGAGGGGTCTTCCCGGCCCAGGGACTCAGTTCACGTCCCGTGTCACTCCTGCACTGCAGGCAGATGCTTTATCCCTGAGCCTTCTTTCCGTTTTAAATGACAGAACCAAGGAGGCACCTGTCTCTACAGAGTCTGAGGGTGTTTAAAGACTTCTCACCCTGGACGCCGTGTCTTACAGACTCAGCGGCTTGTCCCCCTTCCTGGGCGACGACGATGCCGAAACCCTGAACAACATCCTGGCCTGCAGGTGGGACCTGGAGGACCAAGCGTTCCAGGACGTCTCGGAGGAGGCCCGGGAGTTCATCTCCAAGCTTCTCATTAAGGAGAAGAGGTGGCCCCGTCCCCTCTGGGCTCAGGAGGAGGCAGGGCGGACAGAGAGGCGGGCCCCGGGGCCGAGAGGACCGAAGCCAGGGAAGCAGCCGCCAGCCCCCGCGGCGGGCTCTCTGGGGCCCCTCAGAGCTGTAGACAGGGTGATTCTGACGCTCTCCACCCGGCCTCCTGAGACCTAGAACTGCTGTGATCGCAGGGCCTGAGTGGGGCTACGGGGCTCCACGCTGCCGAACGGTTGTTTCATGGGAGAGCCTGCTGTGGGCCAGGCCTGCCCGCTGCTCTGCAGACGTATTCTCCTTACGCCTTCCCAGCTCCGAGGGAGGAGGGCGTTATCAGTCATGTTCTTTGAGGATACTCCAAGATCACATGGCCAGTTAAGCGACAGAACCAAGAATCAACACAAGGCCGTGCACGTCACCGTTGCGTATTCATGGCCTGCTTTCTGTCTTGCTAATAATTCAGAATTCAGTGATACTGAAATACAGGGGCTCACGTTTTAGGATCATGGAGTGGGTGGGGGACTGTGATGAGCCAGTCAAACATACTTTTCAGATGATTCTGTCTAAAATATATAATGACAAAAGATAAAACTAAATAACAAAAATTTTTAAAAAGACAACTCCCAAAAACATAAAAGAAAAATACAAAGAAAAAAGAAAACAAATTAAAAATAAATAGATAAAAATAATTTTAAAAAGTTTTAAACAGACAAAAAACGGAAAACAAGAAGCCTCCAAAACGGAAAAATAATGAGAGAAAATAGAAAAATAATAAAACATATAATGACAGATGGCACTGAAGATGCTCATGGCCAGCAATACTTGCTTTATTGTTTTACAGCTTTTAAGTTATATAATCATGACCGTGAACCAACAGACAGGCTGTTTGGCAGGGCGGGGTCCCGGGCAGACCCGAGATACTTCTTCCCCTGCGTGTCACTGTCCCTGATCCGCCAGGAATTGTATCTGGGGCTTTGAGGGCAAATGTATAAAGCCCAGTTCCTGGCTTTAGGTAACTTGTGATCTAATAGAAGAGCAGGTTTTAGTTCAGTTCAGTTCAGTCGCTCAGTCGTGTCCGGCTCTTTGTGACCCCATGGACTGCAGCACACCAGGCCTCCCTGTTCATCACCAACTCCCAGAGCTTGCTCAAGCTCACATCCATTGAGTCGGTGATGCCACCCAGCTATCTCATCCCC
>SJYX01011080.1:11664-59770 GCA_006410675.1 Oreotragus oreotragus | reverse complement strand
AAGATGTTCGGGTGGCAACAAGATTTCAGAATTGTTTGTCTTGCTTGTCTTACCAATAGTGTTACCCTGATGGGATTGGATGGTAACCTATCCCTGACACTAATTCCATGGAAGACAGAATTGCCTGGCAAGCTGACATAAGGCCATCTGGTCTCCGCTGGGTCCCTAATAACCGCTGCCTTTCCCTTTAGCTGGAGAATCAGCGCTAGTGAGGCTCTCAAGCACCCTTGGCTGTCGGATCACAAGCTGCAGTCCAGGCTCAGCACGCAGGTAACCAGGCTGCCGTTCCCTCTTCTTTCTGGGCGGCTTCAGCCTTCTGATGGCCAGACGCTGGCGGCACCTTAGCCTCGAGTGAGGCTCTGATTAGTCTCTCACGGCCTTCTAATCTTGTGCTAGCGCTAAATTGCTTAAAATGCTTTTATTGAGCAATTTGTGCTTTTTTAATGATGCTAACTACACTAGAGAATTATTTTCAGCAGAAATACGTATTAGGTTTATTGTTTAATTACTGTGTCCATTACAAAGTGAATCGTATCATCACCATAACTGCACCCGCACTTACACGTTTAGCCTTGGGCACAGGTGTACATACAGGTTCGGAGGATACATGTTAATGTACATTCAAGGTATATCTCCTACTTAGAACTCAGAATTCTAACTTCCCTGCTTGCCTGGTTTAGTGTGCTCCAAGCACCAAAAAAAATAAGAAAGGTAATATTCGGCTGGACAAGAGATTAATGCAAGTGCGTGTGTAGGAGATTGAATGGTGGGGTGTACCTTGAGAGCCACCAGGCCGCCCCGTGTGATCACCTCTTAGGCAAACTCCCAACCGCCTCTCACCGCCCCAGCCAGCACTTACATCTCACCTCCCTCGTCGGTACCTCCAGCGCAGGTGTCTTTCCCAAGCTTTGGGTCCGAATACTCCCTGTGAGCTGGCCATCTCCGCTTGGATTGTCTCCGCGCCCACCCCCCAACCATCCTCACCACCCTCCCAGACCCCGACGCCTCTCTGTGCCTCCCCCCAGTCCCCTCAGCTCATCTGTAATTTTCCTCCAATGTCTGCACTGATTATTCCTGGAATCTGTACAGTCCCCACCATCAAGATGGTTGTCCAGGCCGAGGCCACCTGTCACCTGAGTGGCTACCATCGGCCCCTGCAGACGCCCACATCCAGATCACTGTGGATTATATAGACAGCACAGGGGCAGACAAGTCACGTCTAAGCAGCCTTCCTGAATATTTAGGCGGTCAGCAGGGCACGAGCCCAGGGAGGCGGTGGGCAGGCCCTGCCGTCACTCGCCGTGGAGGCGGCTGGTCGGCCTCGTACACCCCCCTCCCCTCCATCTCTGCTCCTCCAGGGTTTGCAGTGGAGCTTTTCCACTGACAAACCCTGGGATGACTGTGCCCCGGTACTCATTTTTTCCACATCCAGCTTTTATTGAAATTACTTCTAAATTCGGCATCAGTTGTAAGTTTTATTTGTGTCTGAATATACCTTTCCTTGATAATTGGTACTGATGTCAAGTAAAAATAGGCTGATTCCCTAGTAGGTACCTCACCCAGACGGCATAAACTGCTTATTAGGGTTACCAACCTATTCTGGGCCAATTTTCCACCCATGTATTTTTATCCAAGCTTATTGGTGTCCAAATACACTTTGACGTGGTGGACAATATGGAAACCACAACAGATAATTAATGACATTATACAGTGTGGAAGTGTTTAAAAATATTTTTTAGACCATATGACAACAACAGAAATCACCTTTTTGTTATTTTATCCAACCGCTGGTACCTAAGGTGAATAGATATTTCAGGGATGGTGAGGATTAAACAAAAAAATCCCATTGTATAAATCCAGTTAGTTACCATGAAGTTAAAATTGTACGGCACTGTGCCAAGCACTGTTCTGACAGCTTCAGGAAAATGAACTCATTTGGCCCTTGGATCAATGCTCTGATTCAGACATGCCATCATTCATTCCCTTTATGTGAATGGGCCGCTGAGGACAGGGCTATAGACCCACCCAGGATCTTACCTTGGAGTTGCGTGAGGCTCCCCACTCTGCCGTCCCACTGGAGGTGGGCTGCTGGGCCAAGGGGGCTTGTGACATTTCCAGGACCACCCTTGTATGACATCTTTCATGTTACTGAAAGACAACACTCAAGCTTAATATATTTTATTTTTTGGTGAAGTATTGAGAATAATTTTTTCTAGACGATTCACTTCTGGGAAAATCTTGTTTCCATGTCCTGTAGAACCAGCATTCAACTCCATGTTGAAAATTCAACTCTTACCCAAACTATTTAAATCTAAATTCAGATATTTCAAAGTTTTCATAATACACTTTTATTTGTCTCTTTTCATTGTTTCGTGCTTAAAAGCACTTCCTGTTTCCCAACCACCGAGGATGCCCGTGATCCGTGAACTTAGAAGGATTCTCCTTCTTAGACACCAAGGCCTGTGGTCTCCACCTCCTGAGCTGGGCTCACAGGGCCCACTGCGTCAGACACAGCCTGGGCTGCAGCAGGGCCCCCCGGAGGGCAAACCCTTGAGCCCTTGGCCGGCACCTGTGCAGACACAGTCGCCGCTTTGGGGCTGGGGGCGGGGAAGCCGAGCAGGTGGGACCGATGCGCTCCTCCCGCAGCTCGTGACCATCCAGCTCTCCTCCCTGTCTCCTGGGCACCGGCCTCATCCTCTGCTCCCTGTGTACTGAGCTAACGACAGTGGGCGTGCTCGGTGTCTGCGTGCGCCCACTCTTCCCTGTCACCAAATCATCCCTTCCTTAATTATAGCTCTGACCATATTATCCCCCGATGAGAGAACCTCCCAGTCTTTCCGTCTTTGCACCCTGAATCCCCATGCCCAGGAGTTCAGGCCCATGCGTGCCAGTGTTGGGGCCCCAGCCCTGTGCCCAGGTCGGCCCAAGTCCTGGGCAGTGTCCGAGGCCCACTCCCAGTGCCCCTTCTCCAGGACGGTCTCCGCAGCGCCAACCAGAGGGGCTTCCTCTGACCTCTGGAGCTTCTCCCGGGGCCCTTAGCCCTCGTCTGCTGGCTTGAGAGCATCTGCAGGCAGCCATGTCTGTGTCTGGCTCGTCCTTGCGGTCAGTCTGTTTTGACTCTTGTGCTTTGTCCGCCTGAGTCTTGACTAAACACACCTGTGTCACGACCAAGGGTCACGGGGCACAAGTCTCTCTGTCCGTGACTCCACGAGGAAGAGCGATAATGACAGGGACGTTGGCGGGGAGTGGGGATGCCCTTGAGCCAGATTCTGCAGCCATGAGCCACTCAGGGTCCAGGGACGTCTCTGCAGGAACCCTTGCCTCTTCGGGTATCGTTAGACTGTGTCAGTTCTGACCCTTCTCGAAATGTCTTCTTGGTTTTCCTAGAAAAGAAAGAATTGCTGCTCTGATGCCCAGGACCTGGCGACCAAATAGTGTCCGGAAAGCGCCTTCTTGAAAGGTTGGTCTGAAGGGGCCTCTGAGCCGAGAGAGAGAGTGGAGAGAGCTGGCTGACCGCGCGTGCAGCGGGGTTGGGGCCCCAGCCCTGTGCCCAGGTCGGCCCAAGTCCTGGGCAGTGTCCGAGGCCCACTCCCAGTGCCCCTTCTCCAGGACGGTCTCCTCAGCGCCAACCAGAGGGGCTTCCTCTGACCTCTGGAGCTTCTCCCGGGGCCCTTAGCCCTCGTCTGCTGGCTTGAGAGCATCTGCAGGCAGCCATGTCTGTGTCTGGCTCGTCCTTGCGGTCAGTCTGTTTTGACTCTTGTGCTTTGTCCGCCTGAGTCTTGACTAAACACACCTGTGTCACGACCAAGGGTCACGGGGCACAAGTCTCTCTGTCCGTGACTCCACGAGGAAGAGCGATAATGACAGGGACGTTGGCGGGGAGTGGGGATGCCCTTGAGCCAGATTCTGCAGCCATGAGCCACTCAGGGTCCAGGGACGTCTCTGCAGGAACCCTTGCCTCTTCGGGTATCGTTAGACTGTGTCAGTTCTGACCCTTCTCGAAATGTCTTCTTGGTTTTCCTAGAAAAGAAAGAATTGCTGCTCTGATGCCCAGGACCTGGTGACCAAATAGTGTCCGGAAAGCGCCTTCTTGAAAGGTTGGTCTGAAGGGGCCTCTGAGCCGAGAGAGAGAGTGGAGAGAGCTGGCTGACCGCGCGTGCAGCGGGGCGTGTTTCCCCGAGGCCAGGTGGCTGTGTTTGGGTCTGCTCTGTTTCCTAGCAGAGGACCCTCTGTCTTGTGATTTGTGGGCTGGGGACAGTCTCATTTCCCATGTTTGTTGAGTGGCTCCACTGAGACCATCCAAGCAAAGCCAGAGACCAGGGCTCCGCACCCAGTAGGTACTCAGGAAGGTTCCTGGGAGTCCTTGCAACCCTTGCTCGAAGTAGAAGTAGCAGGGAGGAGCTCTGTCTGCAGAGTCGGGGAGTCTGAGGACCCGCCCCCGGGGGCACCCCCGGGGCACCGTGGAGCCTGACTCTCTGGGGAGTCTGAGGACCCCTGGGGGCACCCCCCTGGGGCACAGTGGAGCTTGACCCTCTGGGGAGTCTGAGGACCCGCCCCCAGGGGCACCCCCCTGGGGCACAGTGGAGCTTGACCCTCTGGGGAGTCTGCTCTGGGGAATCTGAGGACCTACCCCCAGGGGCACACCCTGGGGCACGGTGGAGCCTGACCCTCTGGGGAGTCTGAGGACCCGCCCCTGGGGGCACACCCTGGGGCATTGGTGGAGCCTGACCCTCTGGGGAGTCTGCTGACTCTTCTCCTCCTCCCAAGCTGTTGCCAGGCCCAGACCCCCTCTTGCACCGCAAGGAACTGCCTCTTCATACAAAAAGCCTCTGCCTTGCTTAGAATTTTGTCAGACTTATTCAGAGAAGGAGTGTTACACATGAGCATGTGCTGTTACGTCAATAAAATGTCCAATTTATGGCCTAAAGGGGGCTTCCCAGGTGGTGCCCCAGTGGTAAAGAACCCGTCTGCCAGTGCAAGAGACATTAGAGACATGGATTCGATCCCTGGCTCAGGAAGATCCCCTGGAGGAGGGCAGGGCAACCCACTCCAGCATTCCTGCCTGGAGAGTCCCACTGACAGAGGAGCCTGGCGGGTTACAGCCCATGGGATCACAGAGAATCAGTCACGACTGAGAGACTGAGCGCGCACACACACACACACGCGCGCACACACACGCACACACCCACCCATGCACACACATGCACACGCGCACGTGCGCGTGCACACACACACACATACACACACGCACATGTGTGCACACACATGCACACACGCACACGCGCACACACACACGTAGCCCAAAGGAGAGGCCGAGGGCAGGGCACTACCCGAGAGGGCTTTGAGAAGCCCCAGCACCCCGCCCGGCGCGGGGGACACTCGGCCCCGGCCAGCCGCCCCGTCGTCTGGGCTGCGAGTCCGCGGCCAGCCAGGCAGCGCGGCCTCAGCAGCCCTGCTGGACCCGAGCCTCGCGAGGCGGCTTCTGCTGCCTGCCCGTCCGAATGCTCCCCGACGCGTATCTGCCCTGGCCCCGAGGTTTTCTTGGCCTGTTGCCTGTGTGTGCTCTCGCAAGCTGCCTTGAGTCTGTTGAGGAGAAAGATGGGGTAGAAATAAATCAGCAGATCATCAAACAAGTCACGAACCAGCGTCTGCGAACACCCTGGCTTTGGCACGAGGTTCCCTTACTGGGGACCCAATCGCTTGTTTAGAGGTTGATGTGACGTCAACGGGAAAGCTTTTGCTTTCTACATACAAAGACCATTCTTGTTTGTCCAGACTAGCCGGGAGTTGGTGTTCGGAACAGCAGGGGGTAGCCTCACGTCTGGTGCCACGGTGGAGAAGGAGGGCCATCTGTGCCCCCTGAAGTGGGCATCCCGGCTTCACTGGGAGCCGTGAGCCTGAGGTCTGCAGGCAGCGCGCCCCGGCGGGCCTTCTCTCCCCCAGCCCCGCCCAGAGGCAGCTCCATCCCCAGCGGCCACAAACCCTGAGGGTTTGCCACAAACCACCTTCCCACCAGAAGCCCTGGGCGGGCTCTGGGAGCTGGTGGGAGCGAGGCCACTGGGTGCCAGGAGGTGCCCAGGCAGGAGGCCTGGCGCCAGGGGGTGGTGGGAAGGATGAGGAGAAAGGCAGTGGGCGACGGCTCAAGGAGGTTTGCTCTTGAACCCTAACCCAAGGCAGGTGGTGGCAGCCAGAGGACAAGGACAAAGGGTTGTGGTTTTTTTTCCCCCAAAACTTCAAACTTTTCATTTTGTATTGGAGTACAGCCGGTGAAAAATGCGGCACCTCCAGGTGAGCAGTCAAGGGCCTCAGCCGCACGTGTGGGTATACGTGCAGCCATTCTCCCCAAACTCCCCCCCCCGCCCAGGCTGGCACCTCACACCGAGCAGGGCGCCCTGTGCTGTGCCCCGGGCCCCTGTTGGTTGTCTATTTTAAATGTAGCCGTGTGCACATGACCTTCCCAAACGACAAAGCGCTTTGAGCCGGTCGCCCTGGCAACGCAGCGTCTTTGTTGCAGATGCTCAGTGAGACCACTCCAAACCTGGCCTGGTCTACTCTGTGACGGCCACTCGGGCTGGCCACCTTCCCTTCCTGGGTGCCCCCCACCCCTCCAGGGGCCACAGAACGCCACCTGGGTCCCACCGCGTGTCCATGCAATGCAGATGCTTCTGGTTTGCTTCTCACTTTTTTTTTTTCTTTCTCAAACTAAAATGTAAGCTTAAGAAATTAACGCTGGGGCAGCCTTCCTTGAGAAGGATGCTGTGCTAAAAGCAGTAGGTCCTGCTTCACAATCTCTCCTGCCAGAAGGATGCTGTGCTAAAAGCAGTAGGTCCTGCTTCACAATCTCTCCTTCACAATCTCTCCTTCACAATCTCTCCTGGGAGCTTTGGCAAGACACAGCATGAGTAAAACCAATTTTGAGATAATATTGATTTTTAAAATCTGGTGGTTGGAGATGATTCCTGTGGAAAAAGGGCCTTATGAATAAGGCATAACCCGCAACGCAAATTGAGGACAGAAATCTCCTGCAATTTGTCAGAGGTTTTTTGATGGGTTGAGGAAGCGCTCTAAAAACGAACCAGGTGGCGTTCCGTTTCTCCTTCCTGCTGCTTCTCGGCCAGCCCTGCAGACGCGCCCCAGGGCCAAGCCCTCAGGTCTACAAGGAGGACGTGGGTCATACGTGGCTGAGACAGATGGAGAGTCCCACGCGTGTCCCCGGGCGCGCTTTGATGCCGACGGAGCTGGCGGGGCGCACGGTGGCAGCAGCGCGGAGCTGGCTGCGCTTCAGGTGAAACAAAGGGGCCTTGTCCTTCAATCCTGCACACAGTACCAAAATATCTTGCATAAACCGAAAACACACACACACACACAACCCATCCAGCTCTGGTAAGCACTGGGATCCTTCAAGGGGTTCCTTTTTTTTCTCACAGACACACATACATTTTAAAAAGTCATCTGTGGTTTTCCTAAGGGGCGCAACCAACTAATTACAATTTTAAAAGCCTTGCTGAATTAACAAGAGTCATATTTTGTTTGCTTTGCAGGAAAACTGCTGCGGTTGCTGCTGCCTTGAGAAGATTTTTGGAAAAATCAGCAATTCTGATGCCTTGACCCCTACGGAGACTGGTGGCTCTGGGTGGTGGGTGGGTGCCTGGAGAGTCCCACTGACAGAGGAGCCTGGCGGGTTACAGCCCATGGGATCACAGAGAATCAGTCACAACTGAGAGACTGAGCGCGCACACACACACATGCACACACCCACCCATGCACACACATGCACACACGCACGTGCGCGTGCACACACACACGCACACATACACACACGCACATGTGTGCACACACATGCACACACGCACACGCGCGCACACACACACGTAGCCCAAAGGAGAGGCCGAGGGCAGGGCACTACCCCAGAGGGCTTTGAGAAGCCCCAGCACCCCGCCCGGCGTGGGGGACACTCGGCCCCGGCCAGCTGCCCCGTCGTCTGGGCTGCAAGTCCGCAGCCAGCCAGGCAGCGCGGCCTCAGCAGCCCTGCTGGACCCGAGCCTCGCGAGGTGGCTTCTGCTGCCTGCCAGTCCGAATGCTCCCCGACGCGTATCTGCCCTGGCCCCAAGGTTTTCTTGGCCTGTTGCCTGTGTGTGCTCTCGCAAGCTGCCTCGAGTCTGTTGAGGAGAAAGATGGGGTAGAAATAAATCAGCAGATCATCAAACAAGTCACGAACCAGCGTCTGCGAACACCCTGGCTTTGGCACGAGGTTCCCTTACTGGGGACCCGATCGCTTGTTTAGAGGTTGATGTGACGTCAACGGGAAAGCTTTTGCTTTCTACATACAAAGACCATTCTTGTTTGTCCAGACTAGCCGGGAGTTGGTGTTCGGAACAGCAGGGGGTAGCCTCACGTCTGGTGCCACGGTGGAGAAGGAGGGCCATCTGTGCCCCCTGAAGTGGGCATCCCGGCTTCACTGGGAGCCGTGAGCCTGAGGTCTGCAGGCAGCGCGCCCCGGCGGGCCTTCTCTCCCCCAGCCCCGCCCAGAGGCAGCTCCATCCCCAGCGGCCACAAACCCTGAGGGTTTGCCACAAACCACCTTCCCACCAGAAGCCCTGGGCGGGCTCTGGGAGCTGGTGGGAGCGAGGCCACTGGGTGCCAGGAGGTGCCCAGGCAGGAGGCCTGGCGCCAGGGGGTGGTGGGAAGGATGAGGAGAAAGGCAGTGGGCGACGGCTCAAGGAGGTTTGCTCTTGAACCCTAACCCAAGGCAGGTGGTGGCAGCCAGAGGACAAGGACAAAGGGTTGTGGTTTTTTTTCCCCCAAAACTTCAAACTTTTCATTTTGTATTGGAGTACAGCCGGTGAAAAATGCGGCACCTCCAGGTGAGCAGTCAAGGGCCTCAGCCGCACGTGTGGGTATACGTGCAGCCATTCTCCCCAAACTCCCCCCCCCGCCCAGGCTGGCACCTCACATCGAGCAGGGCGCCCTGTGCTGTGCCCCGGGCCCCTGTTGGTTGTCTATTTTAAATGTAGCCGTGTTCACATGACCTTCCCAAACGACAAAGCGCTTTGAGCCGGTTGCCCTGGCAATGCAGCGTCTTTGTTGCAGATGCTCAGTGAGACCACTCCAAACCTGGCCTGGTCTACTCTGTGATGGCCACTCGGGCTGGCCACCTTCCCTTCCTGGGTGCCCCCCACCCCTCCAGGGGCCACAGAACGCCACCTACTCCCCCCCCCGCCCAGGCTGGCACCTCACATCGAGCAGGGCGCCCTGTGCTGTGCCCCGGGCCCCTGTTGGTTGTCTATTTTAAATGTAGCCGTGTTCACATGACCTTCCCAAACGACAAAGCGCTTTGAGCCGGTTGCCCTGGCAATGCAGCGTCTTTGTTGCAGATGCTCAGTGAGACCACTCCAAACCTGGCCTGGTCTACTCTGTGATGGCCACTCGGGCTGGCCACCTTCCCTTCCTGGGTGCCCCCCACCCCTCCAGGGGCCACAGAACGCCACCTGGGTCCCACCGCGTGTCCATGCAATGCAGATGCTTCTGGTTTGCTTCTCACTTTTTTTTTTTTCTTTCTCAAACTAAAATGTAAGCTTAAGAAATTAACGCTGGGGCAGCCTTCCTTGAGAAGGATGCTGTGCTAAAAGCAGTAGGTCCTGCTTCACAATCTCTCCTGCCAGGAGGAGCTGGGAGCTTTGGCAAGACACAGCATGAGTAAAACCAATTTTGAGATAATATTGATTTTTAAAATCTGGTGGTTGGAGATGATTCCTGTGGAAAAAGGGCCTTATGAATAAGGCATAACCCGCAACGCAAATTGAGGACAGAAATCTCCTGCAATTTGTCAGAGGTTTTTTGATGGGTTGAGGAAGCGCTCTAAAAACGAACCAGGTGGCGTTCCGTTTCTCCTTCCTGCTGCTTCTCGGCCAGCCCTGCAGACGCGCCCCAGGGCCAAGCCCTCAGGTCTACAAGGAGGACGTGGGTCATACGTGGCTGAGACAGATGGAGAGTCCCACGCGTGTCCCCGGGCGCGCTTTGATGCCGACGGAGCTGGCGGGGCGCACGGTGGCAGCAGCGCGGAGCTGGCTGCGCTTCAGGTGAAACAAAGGGGCCTTGTCCTTCAATCCTGCACACAGTACCAAAATATCTTGCATAAACCGAAAACACACACACACACACAACCCATCCAGCTCTGGTAAGCACTGGGATCCTTCAAGGGGTTCCTTTTTTTTCTCACAGACACACATACATTTTAAAAAGTCATCTGTGGTTTTCCTAAGGGGCGCAACCAACTAATTACAATTTTAAAAGCCTTGCTGAATTAACAAGAGTCATATTTTGTTTGCTTTGCAGGAAAACTGCTGCGGTTGCTGCTGCCTTGAGAAGATTTTTGGAAAAATCAGCAATTCTGATGCCTTGACCCCTACGGAGACTGGTGGCTCTGGGTGGTGGGTGGGTGGGGGGAGGGTGCCACTCTGAACTCTGAGCACCTCTGCCAGGCTTGGGGTGGGGGGGTGCTGAGAGTTGAAGCCCTGGAGGCAGACAAGCCTGCACCCCACCCCCCAACACCCTGTGGCCGGGCACACCCAAGAAGACGGTTCCCAGCCATCCTGAACTTAAAGCTTTCTGTCTTCGTTGCTGGGGCCCAGCGGGCCTCGTCTCTGCTACGTCTCAGGTCGCTAGAGTGGTCATACTGGAGGCTGAGCCGAGCACTTAAAACGTGTTGGAAGCAGCAGCAAACTATTATCTGTAGGACGGATAAATGGCACGGTGCTCCTGCTCAGCCCAGGGAACTGCATCCAGCATCTCAGGGCAGACCACTGTGTGCGCCCACGCTCGGGCGCTCAGTCCTGCTGACTCTTTGTGACCCCATGGACTGTAGCCCACTAGGCTCCCCTGTCCACGAGACTCTCCAGGTAAGAATACTGGAGGGGGCTGCCATTTCAGACTAGAATGGAAAAGAATATGAAAAAGAATGTATTGTTGCTCAGTTGCTCAGTGGTGTCCGACTCTTTGTGAGCCCACAGACTGCAGCACGCCAGGCCTCCCTGTCCTTCAGTATCTCCCAGAGTTTGCTCAGACTCACTTCCATCGAGTTGGTGATGCCATCCAACCATCTCATCCTCTGTCGCTTTGCTCCCTTCTCTTCTTGCCGTCAGTCTTTCCCAGAAACCGGGTCTTTTCCAATGAGTCAGCTCATTATAATGGAAAAGAATAGGAGAAAGAATGTGGATATATGTTAAAGAAAAAGTTGGATACATTTAGAGAAAGAATTGCCTTTCAGAGGGGTGAGTATGTTGCCAGAAAAAGTTCTAAGTCCGGTGAACCCTTGACCGCTTAGTTTCTCAGACTTTATTATTTTGATCTGGACTGAAATCCGGTGAATCCAACTGATGAGTAATTTGCTTTCTGGAATATACGCGTTCTTTGAATTCTGAGCAACAGGCACCAGAAAGCCTGTCTTCCATCTGCTTTGCGATCTCCTCCAAGAGCAGCAGTCTTCCGGGCAGCTGGGCTACTTTCTGCTGAGGGACCTGGGTTGTCACCGTGCACCCTGCTCTCTTCCGAGGGAACCGTCATCCACGTGAAACATGGGCTTCGAGAGGCAGTGCACGGTTAGTCTGTCTGTTCACGGCCTTGAGAGTAACGTTTATCCCAAGAGCTTCCCTCAACGCGGCTGGAACGAGGAGGACTCTGGTGCGTCCTTCGGGGGACAGTGCTGGACTTCCTGTCGAGCGACCTGGGTAAATAGGACCAGTGGCCGCGCCACGTGGCGGCCCTTTGGCTCACCCTGCGCAGGGCCCCCCGCTCGGGCGTGACCCTGATTTCCAGCTGGAAGCTCTCCCATTCCCGAGCTCGAGTGCCGTTTCTTCACATGTAATGGGGGACCCGAGCCCTGCTGCAGAAACGGGGGATGTTTCTCCAGGAAGCTGAGACGATGGATACCACGCCCATCAATTACTTCTTAAGCCTCTCTCACATTTTCCACTTCCAAATACCTGTTGTGTCGAAATCAGCTATAATAATGTCTTTATTTTTAGCTTAAGTCGCTCTAGGCTCCAGTTGTCTCCATAATGATGAGACCAACGGAGAACAGCTCCGGGGGCCACCCGGGCGAGGGGGCTCTGACAGGCCTGACAGTCCTCCGTCTTCCCTGATCCTGCCCGAGTCCTCCTCGTTCTCCGTCCTCTCTGATCCTGCCCGAGTCCTCCTCACCCGCCCACGTGTTTCAGGGGCGGAGTAGGTGGAGACAGAAGCCCCGCGTAATTAGTGCAGGGCTCTCGCCAGCTCACCGGTCGGGCCTGCGCGCTCATCCAAGACTGGCGTCTCCTCTTCCTGTTCTGTGACTCTGCTTCGTGTTTAATTTAGTTTCCTTAAACACACGTGCACACACAGGGCCCTGCGGCCATCTTTAGCTGCTGGTGTTCATCGCGTCTGGAAAAAACGAGGTGGTCCAGGTGCCGTGTCCAGCCCACAGAGAGTTGCATGCGCTCAGCTGCTGAACGGGACACAGGGGTCTGAGCGGAAGGCCCTCGTGGAGGCGTGTGCTGGCCCAGGTGTCGTTCTCCCCGGCCCGCGTGTGGGCTCCCACGGCCGGCGCGTGTGTTCCCCCGGCCCGTGCGTGGGCTCCCCCGGGCCCACGCCTGGTCTCCCCCGGGCCGCGCGTGGAGGACTTTCCTCTGCGTGGGGTCTCCTCAACCCTGGTCGCCTTCCCCGGTCCCCCCGCACGCGGAGGACCCAGCTCGGGCCAAGTGAGCGAGTGTTCGCTTGCCAGATTCACCCACGGACGACCCCGCAGTCAGCGGGTGTGGGTTTTAGGGTTTAGAAAGGAGACTCTGCCTTGAAAGTGGCTCTCCTTGGCTGCCTAGTTAGATTTGCACGCTTGGCTGGGGAGTGCCGGGGTGGGCTCCAGCGGGCTTTCTGAGAGCGCCAAGGACAGTGTGCTTAAGAGCCAACGATTGCCTTCCAGTTACAAGAGATGGGGGGTTCCTGTCTGCTGCTCAGCGGTCCCCTCCGTCCACACCCTCGTGTCGCTGCGGGACGTGGCGACTCTGGCGGGAAACGGGGTTTGCACATCAGAGGAATCAAACCACAGGCGCGTGTGGACCCAGAAGCGGAGTCTGGCAGGACCGGGATCCTCGTGACCCGTTTTCCCCAGAAGTCACCAGGGCTGAGAGCCTGTGCAGGCCTTCTGCATCCTCTCCGTGCTCACTCCTTTAGGCCGTCGCTGTTCCTCCAGCAAATGGAGGAAATTAAGCGCTGGGCGGGTGGGGCATGTCCCACGGCCTGGGGAGAAAGAAACCGTCAAGGGAAAAGAAACTGACAGAAACCCAGAGTCTGCTGCTGCTTAAAAACCAGGGAGAAAAGGGACACGTTGCTCACGATACAAAAGCCCCCAGCACGGACTCCCACCTGGCCTGACCGTGGAAACCATTTCCGGGTTGAGGTTGGCTGACTCGTGTCTTTGGGCGCTGTAGAGTTGCCTGGAGTCACTTTCTGTCTGACTTGACATTTTTTTTGCTTTCTTTCCCCAAAGATGCAAATAGGCCTGATGATCTGTCACGCGAGGCAGACTCTGATATGATGTAGTCTCGGCTCTGTGAGAACCAGCGTTTTCACCATCTTTATGCAGCACTGTGTCCTTGCTTTAGAACCAAATATGGGTTTTCTACAAGGGAAATGAGCAGGACTCCTTTTATTCCGTTTTTGTCCTTCTGTTCCCACGACCCCGACTCCCACCTCTGGGTTGTGGGAGGGCCAGTATTAGACTTGAGCCTGTTTGGTCTGGACTCCAGGCCAGTTGAGGGGCCGCCTTTGGAAACTGATCTGTGAGCTCGGAACTAGGGGCAGAGCGGGGCTGAGCTCAGCTCTCTCCCCTGGAGACTCCGTCCTGGGTTCAGGCCATGCCTCTGTGCCCATGCCCTTCTCAAATTGGCCACGACGCCCTCCTTTGCTTTTGCTCCATCTTTTAAAATAGTTTGCTTCTTTTTCTCTTTCTTACATTGGAATCAAAGTCCGGCTTCTTATCTATCACCATGTTCCCCTAGAGCCTCTCTGAGATGAAAATCATTTTTGCAAAATGCGAGTTGCTTTCTGCCCTAAAGGACTGAGATGCTGCACTTTGTGGGCCGGACTTCCTGAACCAGAACGACTTCCAGGCCCTGTGTGAAGCTCACAGCTTCTCACCTTAGAGGGTCTCTCCTCCCAGCTCTGATCCAGGCAGGCGCGTCGTCCCTGGCGGTCCTTCTGTGGGTGATCACACCGTCCGTGAAGGCTTCTCACCACCCTGCTGCCACTCGAAGGGGCAGAGGAGTTCTGTGTCGTGTGAGCCTGTGTGGGGCCCTGCACGCTCTGTAGTTATCCCGACAGATAGATGCCGGTGAGCCCTCTGGGCGAAGTTCTTCAGTGCAGACAGGAAATAAACACGGAGCCCCAAAGCCGTGACTGCATATACTGTGTGTATTTTCTATTTCTGGCCTAGTTTCATTCATCTGTACTCCTTTTCCTTATAAAGATGTGTAGCAGTCATATATATGTATCGTATTGAAGAATAAACTCGGACCTTGTCTATCCTTTGGTTAATGAGCTACTCTGTGGATGTGGCAAACGCGATGCAAACGCTTTCCTTTGGACGAGGGTGGCGTGTGACATCTGCTGATATCAAGAACCCAGGCTACACTCACAGGGACCCGAGACCATCCACAGGAGCCCTGGGGAAAACGACTCCCCCAGCTCGGATGCAAGGAACCAGCACAAGCTGCAGGGTTTTTTCCCCTAATTTTAGCACAAAGATGCAGACTGGGATAAACACCGAGCGCCTAGTGCCGGCAGGGCGTGTGAGAAACCATGAAGGCCGCCAGCAGCTCGCCTTTCCTGCAGCTCTGGGGCGAGTCCTCAGACCCAGAGGGGTGTGCGTCTGCCCCAGAGAACCT
Source organism: Oreotragus oreotragus (assembly GCA_006410675.1). Classification (NCBI taxonomy): domain Eukaryota; kingdom Metazoa; phylum Chordata; class Mammalia; order Artiodactyla; family Bovidae; genus Oreotragus; species Oreotragus oreotragus. Next base: position 44,855 of record SJYX01011080.1, on the reverse strand, counting down.
ATCGCTGAGGGGCTCAGGAGCAAACGGCTGCCCAGCCCGGGGCCACCGTTCGCCTTCCTGGCCGGACCACTGCTTGTCTGAGGGGGACGCGGGGCCAGGCCAGCATCACTAGTCTAGCCCCCCAGGGGTGGCTGCCCACCCATTCTGGCTGGCATGGTCCTGCTAAGAGCAACGGGCCCTGTGTCCACACAGACACCCTGCTACTCTCTCGAGGCTGGCTTGCCCACCCAGTGTCAGCCCAGGCCCCCTGACCTCTTTCCTGGAGGAGGAGCCCTCCTGGGCCTCTGTGATGTCCTGACACAAACCAGCTCTGTGTTTGACCCGGGTCCGGGTCCTGGCCTGGGAACTCCCAGAAGCCCCGGGGTTTCCTGAGCGTCCGCAGCTTAGATGTTGCCCTCAGGCGATTCTGGACAGATGAGGCTGGTGGTCCGAGGACCCAACCACAGGATCGGGGCTGGGGGGGCTGGCACGCTCACCCGGCCCCCGCCGCCCCCGCCCCCAGGGAGGAGGAAGGAGCTGGGACTGAGCTAGCACCGGTGGCCCACGGGTTGATCCGTCACCCCTGGGTACCGAAACCTCTATTAAAAACCCCAAATGTAGGGACCTGGAGAGGTTCTGGGTTAATGAACGTGCTGGAGGGGAGCACCCCAACTGCAGGGGGTCAGAGCCTCCTGCCCTCAGGACCCGCCCAGGCCTCGCCCTTGTGGCTGCCTGTCCGTGTGTTTCACTGCGTCCCTTGTAGCAGCCCGGGAGTAGGAGGTGAAGGGTGAGCCAAGCATCAGCTCAGATGGCGGAGGCTCAGGGAGGCGTCTTGGGAAGCCGTGGTCCGTAGTCGAGTGGGACAGAAGCCTGTCTGGGGGTGAGGGGCCTGAGGGACTGAACCCGGATCCGGGGTCTGTGCCGCCTCCAGGCGAGCGTCCCGGAACCGGGGCCTGTGCCGACTCCAGGCGAGCGTCCCAGAACCGGAACCGGGGTCTGTGCCAACTCCAGGCGAGCGTCCCGGAACCGGGGCCTGTGCCGACTCCAGGCGAGCGTCGCGACGACTGTGTGCGGAGCCCTACACACTTGCGGTCAGAAGTGTTTCAAGGAGCGACACGGTGTTCCTTCTGCCTCCAATACAGGCACAGGCGGGTCCGGGGTCCAGCTCCGCCCTTTCCCGGGAGGGTTCCCCCCGCTGGGGCCGGGGGCTCGGGCTGCTCCCTGCCCTCCTGCAGGGAGGGGACGGGGCGGTCTCCCTCACCTGCATCCCAGGGGAGACACGTGGTCACCTCCCCGGTCCCCTCTAAAGGGCAGCCCCACCCCACCTTGGGATCCAGACCCATCAGGGTTTGAGAGGTTTCGGAAGCCCCCCTTCGGTAACTGTCTGCTCCTGCTCCCAACACGGGGATCCCCGAGAGCTTGCCTGTGTCCCCGGACGTTGCCGTAGAGACAAATCGTTTCTCAGCGAAGATGCTTACCTGTGCACAGGGCCTCGCCTGCAGAGCTCGGCACCCTCAACGCTCACCCGGTTGTTAAGCGATTGATGGCAAAAGTACGGAATATTATGAATAAGTAAGATTTTCTATGCCATGTGTACTCGTGACTTTAAAACGATTTCCCCTGTGCATATGCTCGAAAATATGTCAACTTGAAAGAAAACAACCCAAGGAAGACATTATAATTCTTGCTAGTTAATGTCTGAACTTCTTCCCCCTCAATGACTTCACACACCTGTGCACTGTAAATTTCCCAGGAACTTTTTATACTATATTAATGTTGTCCAGAACTTGGACACACACCTGAGGTTTTTCTGAATTTTAATTATTCTCAAGTCAATTTTAATATTCTGAATAATTTCAGACTTGCCCATATGTTTAATAAAAGTGAACTTTAAAACAGTAACGTTTTCCTAGGGTATTTTTTTCAAAAGACGATGTACAGTCTGCCTTTATAAATGCTTTTAAGTTTGTTTTTAAAAACTCCTTTCACTGAAAATTTTCCTATTTGTCTCAAATCTTATCATTCCACAATTCACTTACTGGCTTTTCTCATGAGCAGGGGCTCACAACCTTCCAAGGGGAACAGGAGTTTTGCTACTCTGCCAAGACTGCCTTTCTGCTGACTTTTCAAGTGTCAGATGCTGTGGTTTTGATCAGTTTTCCTGCAGCAATTTTCACTTTGCTTCTGTCTCACTCAGGAGTTATTCAGTCCCAGCTGTGCTACCTTAGAAATTTGTCTGACATCCACCTGTTTCTTAAAACATGTTTGGTTAAGGTCTTTCAACACACAGGATATTACTTTGTTGTTATCATTTAGCCATTAAGTCATATCCAACTCTTTTTTGACCTCAGAGACTGTTGCCACCGGGCTCCTCTGTCCATGGGATTCTCCAGGCAAGAATAGTGGAGTGGGTTCCCATTTTCTTCTCCAGGCGATCTTCCTGACTCAGGGGTTGAACTCAAAAGTCTCCTGCATCAGAAGATTTTTTTTTTTTTTTTAACTGCTGAGTCACCACAAATCGGGTAATGATGGTTCCTATTGTGACAGTCTACTGGGACTTGAAATTTCAAAATAATATTCTTTAAAATAGAAGAGGAGGTCTTGTCCACATTGGCAAAGTAAGGTTTCCATTTTGTCCCAGTAAGCAGTAAGCGTTTCCTGTTTAGCCTTCAAATGGGAGGAACTTAAAAGTCAGGTTTTCCTGGTGGCCTGGTGGGGAAGACTCTGTCTGCCGTTTCAGGAGGCGTGGATTTGATCCCTGGATCGGACAAATTCCCTGGAGAAGAAAATGGTAACCTACATGGGTAGTCTTGCCTGGGCAATCCTGCGGACGGAGAAGCCTGGCAGGCTACAGCCCGTGAAATCACGAAAGCGTCGGCTTAAAGAACAACAACAAACTCAGCAGCCACCTTATTAGTTATTGGCAGTTACTATGGAGGCAGCAGCAACAAAGATGCTTAGGTGGGCATCTGGGGCTCCCCTGGCGGTTCAGCTGGTAAAGAATCTGCCGGTGATGCAGGAGATCCGGGTTCAGTTCCTGGGTGAGGAAGACCCCCTGGAGAAGGAAATGGCAGCCCACTCCAGTGTTCTTGCCTGGGAAATCCCTTGAACAGAGGAGCCTCAGGCACTGCACTCCCTGGGGTCATAAAGAGTCAGACTCAGCTGAGCAACTGACACTTCACGCTTCAGAAAGGCACAAATGGTGATGGACTTTCTGACCTTAAAAATTGCCTTTCTGTGTGTTCACCTGTTGCTCATTCGGGTTATGTCCAAATTTTAGCTTTTACAAATAATGTTGCTGTGAACACTCGTGAGCGGCTCTTTGCATGACCCTCTCTTGCTGATCAATCTGGTTTGAAGTTTATCAGTTTTATTGATCATCTCAAATAACTAACCCTTTCCCCCCATCGGTCTTCTCTATTAATTTTCTCTTTTCTGTTTAATTGCTTTCTATTCTTATAATTTATATTCCCTTTCTTTTCTTTACTTTGAGTTCAGTTTGGTCTTTTTTGAAAATTTCTTGAGGAGGAAATGTAGGCTGTTGATTTGAAATATTTCTTTTTTTGTAATGCGGGTACTCAGTGTGAATGATTTCCCCAAGTACCGCTTTAAAGCCTGTGATACAAGGCGGAGGGCATCCAGGTGGCATCATAAAGCAGAGTACCCAGCTGTCTCCTGATAGCACTGCCTATGGGGCCCTCTCAACGGGCGTCCTTGCAGACAAAACTAGTAACCCCTTCATGACTACGCTGCCTGGATGCAGCCCATGGAAGAGCAGTGTTGCTGAGTTTTCTGCTCTCCTGTGTCATTAAAAGTGAGGTTCTAACATGCTTCAGTGAAAGGCTGGCACTTGCCATCTGCTTCTACAAGGATTAATTCACAAACTGCCGTGACCACTGACCTTCAACACCCAACGAGTTCAGGGTGGAGATCAGGAATGAGGCGCTCTGTGCTCTGGGAAAAACTGCCAGAACACGTCTTTAGATAGTTAGATATTTCCAGGAGAAGATTTTATGAGCTCAATTCTTGCGTCTCTTCGTGTCTAGAAAAGCACTAAAATCTTTCGTGGTGACGTCTGCTCCTCAGGACCAGCAGTAACCTTCACCAGCCTGGCAGAAACTGTCTGCAAAAACGTGTACTTGACTGCGTGAACTGCCCTTAGCACAACTGCGTGTACGCGGACCTCCCCCTGCCTGTGCAGAGCCATGTCTCAGAGCCAGCCCTCTGACATGCTGCCTCCCGGCTACAGTCTGCATTTTGCCCCAGGTGAGACCTGATTCTCACACTATGCTTTCTGTTTCAGTCAACACAAGCATTGGAGTTTACGTGCAGGAAAAGCCAGCCCTCTGTCGTACCACGTGCCTGCGTATCACCATTAACTGAACAGATGTTTTGAGCAGGATTTTGTGTGTAAGAGTTGCCCTCATTCTCTAACTTCATATCTATGGTAACCTGTGTGAGGTGTTGGTCCTACGATAATGCCATTTTCCACACCAGGAAGCTGTGTCCTCCACAGCGAGGTTGAAGGTCATTCTTTGTGAGTGTGGACATGGGTTTATCCTAAGGTCTTTCTGATCCCAAATCGCAAAGCAACCCTCTCCCTCTTGACTGTGTCCGCAGCCTGTGCCCAGATGGGCAGGTGACCCCTCACGAGCGCCGGCCTGGTGAGGTGGCCCCCAGGCGCGGGGCAGGGGAGAAGCCGAGTGCGAGCTGCAAATCTGAGAACTGCGAGGGCTTCTGGGAGAAGCTGCCTCAGCTCACGAGGTGGCCCAGCGGCGGCTGTGGCCGCACGGCCAGCCAGCGCCCATGGGCACCGACGGGCAAAGTGAAGCTCTCTTTATGCCGTGTTCACCGTACTGTGTTCTATTGTTTGTGAACACATACACACACGATTTCACCCTCAAGCAAACCTTTAACAAAGGTTAAGTTAAATGATCATGAATTCATACGTCAAACATCGGAGCAGAGTTGGGTTAAGGGTGGAAAATTGTTTAAATGCACACAGACACCCTCGGGTGCTCACAGGTAGAGCTTCCTGAGTGCTCCCTTGTAGCATCTGCCTGGAAGGGCCACAGGTCGAAGTGGAAGATAAAGATGTGTCTGGGGGGGTCACCGGATGCCCCCACCTTCTGCGCAGCCAAGTGAGGCCGCGCCAGGTGATCATTCCCGGGAAACGTGTTTCCGGGCTGCACGTGTTAGATGCCCTGACCCATCATCTGTTTGAGGATCAGACTGTTCAGTCGACGAGGAAGCAGTGAGTTACATTTTCACTCTCCCTGCTAGTCTGAAGCTTCGTTCGCATCCGTTGGCCACCCTGCAGCGGCTGAAATCAGTGCAGGTTTTTGTTTTTTATTAAGTGTCGACTCTACTCTGGGCGAGGCTGGCCTCACCGTCACCCAGAGTGCTCAGCAGGCCCTGGGAGTCCCGGTGCAGAGGCGCTCCGCTGTTGTTAGAGCTGGCCGTGGCTCAGGGCTTATCTGTGCCCCATCCCCTCACCTCTGGGCCCCTCTGCGCTGCTTGGGACTCCGGTCCTTCTCTGTCGGGAGGACAAGGGTTTTATTCCAGGACGTGAGCTCTGTGGAGACTCAGAGACGCGTCTCCAGCGCTCCAGGCTGGAGGGGCCTCTGCAGAGCAGGCTGGGAGCATCCAGCTGATGTTTCAAACATGGCAGAAACTGACTGGTCGTCACCCATCTCCAGAGAGGAGTTCAAAAAGCCCAGGTGACGTGCAGGCTTCCGGCAGGCGTCTGGCCACCCGGAGCTCCTGTTACACACATGCCGTCCAGTCCACCGGCTCCCGGGGTGAGGCTGGGGTGTTGGGTTCTCCCTGTAAACCTTGGGTTCCATTAGACGTGGGGTCTTCGTGGCGCATGCAGGGCCAGGGCAGGAAGGGCGCCCCTGGCCTGCCTGGAGGAACTGGACACAGTTAAACCTTCTCCCATGTCCGTCTGTGCAACAGTTCGGCTTAAGTCTAGGGATGAGAGGTGCGAGGTAACAGCCCCGAAGCTCTGATTCTTCCTGCCTCAGGGAGACCCTCGCCTTGACAGGGACCCGGGACCAGGGGGCTAATGACAACGTGGGAAGCCCTTGAGTTCACCCTCCTGCCCTGGAGCAGCACGGACGGGCACCCCAAGTGCCCCTTGCCCTTGTAGCATCTCAGAGGGTGATGGATCTGTGTTCTCTTTGGCCAGAAAGACTTTCCCTGCTGGTGTCCACGCTAGAACTCTACCTGCAGCTGGAGCCGCACCCTCAAGCCACCTGGGTTCACGGTGGCTGCAAGGGTGCCAGCCCGCCCCTGGCTTTCAACATGCAGGACCCCTTCCTGAGCCACAGGAAGTGACCTTGTCCAGGTGGGCACAATCCTGGAGCAAAACCCCAGAGACCCTCAACCCAGGGGAGCTGGACCAGAGAGAGACGCCCCTTCAGCCTGGAGAGAAGAGGGGCACACTCCCCAGTCTGTGCCCGCAGCCGGCTCCCAGCAACAAGGGCCCCACGGGCTCCTCTGCCCCTGGATCTCCCACACCCCTCCCCTCACTCCTTCGTGGAACGACTTTCCCTGTAAACCAACCGTGCCCACCCTCACGTCTCAGGACCTGCTTTCAAGATCCCTCAAATGAAAATAGACACCAGGGTGAATCCACACCGCCTGCCTGTTCACTCTCATGACCGAGGGGAGGAGGAGGTCGAGTGACTCGATTTCCTTGGGAAGCAGCCTGTTCCTGTGGGTCCGCTCAGAGCTCCCGCGTGTTGTGTGCCTTCCCTCCGCAGGCGGTGGTCTCCCGCCAGACGGGCATCTGCCTTGGGGTTTTTCAAGACCTCCCCAGGGCTCCTCATACATATCAAGGTCGGGGACCACTCACTGCAGAAGGAACAGGGTCCAAGCAGAAGCTGCTGGACTGTGAAACCCAGGGAAATATTCTCATGGTAGGAAGGATGGAGATGTGGGTTTCTCACTGGGTAACAGGACTCAGCTTATCCCCTGGGTGTGTCCCACTGAGTCTGCCCTTACGGTTTTTCGCTGGGGAAGCTCTGCCCACCTTTGCAATTCCATTCCTTTCCTATGAGAACAGTCCTCGTGACTGTAGCGTCCTTGGTTCCCCAGTGCCCCCACTTACCACCCTTTAAAATGGGCCCATAACTGAGGGTTGTTCATCTTTGTGACTCTTTGCAAAGAGCATTAGACTTTTCAGTAGGAGACTGAGGGACTGAGATGAGTGCTGAGACATGAAAATAGAGATGATCCCTCCCGATTATTTTTATCTTGTCTGAAACACTCAAACATGGAGACAGGCAAACCAATTAAGCTTTCGTGGGAAGCTGTGCATGTCTTCCAACCACAGCAAGTCTGGGGTTATAATTCCCGGCTCCCTACAATAAAATCGTTTCAAGGGTAAATAAAAGGCTAGTGAGAAAAATGGCTGGTTGAGAATAGCTGTCTCACAGTGACTGCCTCGCACACAAACTGTGCGTGAGCAGATCCTGCCGGCCACAAACGGGCTCCACTGGAGCGGCCGTCCATCGGGCTCACTCCCAGACCTGGCGGGGCCATGCTGCCTTCCCCTGGGTCACTTGTGTCCCGCTCTCGTTCCTTTATAATCTGCACAGTCCCCCCAGCCCGGCTGCCACTGGCCCTCAAGGCTGATGTGTGTGGGGTGCGGGGGCTTCGCGAGGCCCCAGAAGGTCCAGCCTGGTCACTGCTGTCCTCTGGACGCCACCCAGGCACAAGTCACACGGCCCCCAGGGGGGCCCCAAGTGCTGGGGGACATCCCCCCTCCTCCAGCTCCCAAGGTCCTTTGAGGGAGCGGGGCGGGGCGGGGGGGGCGGCGGGCAGAAGAAACAGGCCCATCACAAGGCCACGCAGGGGAAACCTTACGCCACGTCCAGCAGAGCACGTCCTCCTCCAAGACGCGGTGAGAAGATCGCCTTCCACAAAGCCCCCAGGCAGGGGGTGTGAGGGCCCCACTGATCAGAGGAAGGCACTCTGTCAGCTCAAACCTGTCAGAGCCTCCGTCACAGAAACAGCGAAGCAAGCTGGCAGGAAAGTGGGGCCCTGTTGGTGGGAATGCCGCACGCTCAGCTGTTAGGGGAGCAGCACAGCTGTTCCTGAAACCTTAAACGTGGCGTTACTCCACGACCAGCAATTCCGTTCTCCTGCATGTACACCCGAAAGAATGAAAAGCAAGGACTCGAAGAAGGTGCCCCATTCGCAGCAGCAGCACCCGCAGCAGCTGAAGGGTGGGAGCACCCCAGCTGTCAGCGGACGACGGGAGAACAAGACGCGGTCCATCCACCCGGCGGGTCACGGCTCAGTCTCGGAAGGGAGGGCGGTTCTGACACCTGCTGCAGCACGGAGGAGCGCTGAGAGCATCCTCAGCGAGATAAGCCAGCCACGGAGGGAACAGCTCCGCGTGGCTCCACTTGCACGAGCTCCCTCGAGCAGATTCACAGACAGAAGGTGGTTTCCAGGGGCTCAGGGAGAAGGTGGAGCGAGCGTTTAATGGGGACAGAGTCTCGGTTTCGCAAGCAGGGTTCTGGCGACGGCGGTGCTGGCTGGGCCTCCGCGTGACTGCTAGCGCCGCTGGCCTGTGCGTGTTAAGTGGTTAAGATGGGACGTTCTCCGTTGTTGCGTTGGTCGCTCACTGTCTGACTCTGTGAGCTCACGGACTACAGCCCTCGTCCGTGGGATTCTCCAGGCGAGGACGCTGAGTGGGTTGCCACGCCCTCCTCCAGGGGCTCTTCCCAACCCAGCGACTGAAGCCGGGTCTCCTGCGTTGGCAGGCGGACTCTTACGGTCTGAGCCGCCGGGGTAACAGAGGAAGAAGGCAGCTCTCCGCCCCGGGGACGAGGCACTCTCGAGGTGGAGAAGCTGGTTTCCACCCCCGAACGCGCTCACTCTCCGCTGCACCCACGCGGCCGCTCGTCCTCCGCAAGGAGGGGCGAGCACTCGGTTCCCGCCATTCGGGCCTTTGCCTATTTCTCCGGTTTGTTTGGGTTTTACTTTTCCTGCCTGTGACGCTTATGGCCCTGCTGGCAAATGTCACTTGGTTCACACTGACGTTTCTATTCATCGGGTGTGTAAGCAACATAGAATGCACGCGCAACGCCCCTTGCACGTTTCCCTGGAGTTTATATCCATTGCTTTTAAGGCAGATTTGATCCATAATGCTTAGAGCACGTCCTCTTTGGAAGCATCATACCTGTCAGTCGAGTTTTTTTATCCTTTACTGGTTACTTTTATGAGGCTGTTCCCTTGAAAGAAGCTCAAAGAGCTTTATAAAAATCCATTGTATGAATCTTTCTCACACAGCAATGCGGTAGAGCGGGAAGTGGTAAGGTTCTTCCAGTTATGGAGAAACAGTCGAGGGAGTGGAAAATTCCAGAAGGAGCACGCCTCCTTGAACTGCCATACCCCACCCTGATTTCCAGATATGCCACGGCTTTTTCCTCAGTCTAGACTGGAGACATTTACAGCGAGAGGTTGGAACTTTAATGAAACGCTCTGTTAGAGGCAGACTTCTTCAAGCTTGGCTTACACATCCAGGGTCACGCATGCCTTTCTCACGGATGTGTGGATGGGGGCAGAAGCCAGGTTTCTGGCTCAGAAAGAACCTGAGCTCTGAGTTTAGATAGGAAGTCCTCAGTCTGCATAATTAAACTGAAAACCCGGCATTTTGACGTAACACAAAGGAAGCATAAACTTTCATTCCTTTTCAAAGCAATATTATAGAATGCCCTTAAAAAAGTATATTCTTTAGTGAACTCTCACTAAAAAAGAACTACTCAGAAATTCAGCTCACCATCTGGGGACCAGAGAAGTAAATAAATTCAAAGTCTTAAAAAATGAGATTTTTCTCCTATGCTTCTTCCCGCTTGAAGGCTTCCGGGGGAGCTCGTTGGATTGCTGGGTTATGTTTTCTCTGGGGTTTTAGTGGCAACACTGGTTCGCATGCGCCCTGGGGGCGCTAGCTCAGCTCGGCCACCAGGTGGCACTGTGGTCATTCACCAGCGCCCGCGTCGCCCGGGCGGGCGAGGTCGCCCAGGCACGTCCAGCCTCCAGCGCCCAGCCTGCGCTCCGTTATTATTTTTTGATTTATAAAGCGCCATTCCTCCGCAGATTCCCTGGCCGCAGCTGTTTCAGTGAAGGCTCGCAGAAGCATTACCCAGCAAGGGGAGCGACCCCGGCGTAAGGTGGTCTGATGGACGCGCACAGGTGTACATCTGGAAAGAAATCTGCTGACCCAAGGGGCCCAGCGGCCAAGGCCCCGGCCAGCAGGGGAGGGGTCAGCCCCGGGGCCACCCGCGTCCCAGCTAGCACGGAAGGCAGCCCCTCCAGCGGCTGCTGCTGCTGCTGAGTCGCTTCAGTCGTGTCCGACTCTGTGTGACCCCATAGACGGCAGCCAACCAGGCTCCCCCGTCCCTGGGATTCTCCAGGCAAGAACACTGGAGTGGGTTGCCATTTCCTTCTCCAATGCACGAAAGAGAAAAGTGAAAGTGAAGTCGCTCAGTCTGTCCGACTGTTAGCGGCCCCATGGACTGCAGCCCACCAGGCTCCCCCATCCATTGGACTTTCCAGGCAAGAGTACTGGGGTGGGCACATGCGCAAATCTGTTCCCGTAGAAGATAGAGGCAAGACTTCCTTTGGTGGTGAGCAATCGAAACACTGCAGCTGGGACCTGCTGGGCCCGGTTCAGCCTTTGTGTTCTGTCCAGAGTTGGGCTGGCTCCGGGCGCTCAGTTCCGTCTGCAGGGAGCCAAACACGCTCCTGATGGTTTAGGGGACTGGCGCAGTTGAGACCCTGAGCGGGCCAGGGAGCTGGGGACACCAGGGACCCTGCTTCTGGGCACAGTGCTTTGAACAGGGTGGTCATTTCAGGTGGAGGGTTTGTAACAGCAGCCGAAAACTTATAAATCCAGTTCTGGGACGTTGGAAAGGGGGAAAGTCATGACTGTGTGCGAGCCAGAAGGGAGCACGTTGATGGGGTGCAAACAAAAATACAGAAGTTTGATGAAAACAGCATAACCGTGGGAGGCCAAGTGGAACCTTGGGCTGCGAGCTGGCGGCCCGACGACACAGTTAGGAGGGGGGCCCACCTCCAGCGGTGCGGGCACCCACGTGCTCTAAGTCCCCACCCATCAGACCGCGTGCCCTGAGCCCCCGCCCATCAGACCGTGCCCTGAGTCCCCGCCCATCAGACAGCCTGTCCTGAGTCCCCGCCCATCAGACCGTGCCCTGAGTCCCTGCCCATTAGACAGCCTGCCCTGAGTCCCTGCCCATCAGACCTTCTGTCCTGAGCCCCCACTCATCAGACCGCGGGCCCTGAGTTATGCTGAGCAGTTCTCCCAGCAGTTTAGCGGAGCAGGCATTGTCATCACTGCTTTAGAGACGAGGATGCTGAAGGCCCGATGGTCAAGATTACGTGGGCAACGAGATACGTCTGGGAGCTGGAGCGAAGGCCCCTCAGCTCCCAGGTGCCTTAGGGGCACCGCGGTGTGTCCTGAACAAAGTGGAGACGCGGGCGGGCTTGGCCGCGCAGAACCTCGGAAGGGTTCGCCTGCATCCCGCAGGCTTTCCCGCTGGCCGAGAGGAGGAGCGTCCAGAGCTCGGGCCTGTCTGCCCTCCTCCCCGGCTCCAGGCGGGAGCGGGGCTGCTGTGAAGACGCGGGCCCAGGGGGTCTCTTGCGGCCTGTTTTCTGCTGGAAGTCACTCGCCGTGCGCGGGAGCGAGGAGGAGGCCCTGCTGGTCACTCCTGGGGAGCCTGTCCGACAAGCCGTGGAGGGTGGCTGAGCACGGTCCCCGAGGCCACGGCCCTTGCACATTTGGTTGGGGGGCGATAAACTGTGTCCAGGAAACTTGCGTCTCTCATCATGAGCCCTGCAGGCTGAACACCTTATCCCTTTAGTTTGTTGCGGTTTTTAAAACAAGACCGTTGTTCGGCTGTGGGCAGGAAACCTCCCTGCTACAAAATTGCAAGCCCCCAAGAATGATGATGTCTCATAAGTTCCTTGAGCGTAGGATTCAAACAGGGAGGGAAAGCTTGCGTTCCTGGGAGGAGGGAGGTGGGAAGACTGGGAGACTGGAGACGGGAGCCCCCCTGACCGAGTGGAGGAGCGAGGGGAGCCGGGAGGACGTAGACGGATTTGCTGCGCACGTTATTGATGAGCAGAGTGTGGATCCCTGGCCCTCACGGGATGTCTAACCTGACGACGGGAAAGACGGAGGAGCTGGTGGTGACTGGCCTCCAGCTGACCCGCCGACTTCTGGAAAGAGAGGGACGGCCGCGGGCGGAAGGTGCGGGCGGGGAGAGGAGGGAGCAGAGAGCAAACGTGGATGGTGCCCGTGGTAAGGCGCGGGGTCCTCTCCGCCCCACTGCGTCTAAGGAGCCCGCAGAGAGGAGCCGCGTGCTGGGTTCCAGTGGAGACAGGCTGGAGCCAGGCTGCTCGGCGTGGGGCAGCTGGGCCAGGGTGGGCTTGCACCAGCGGGGCCGCACAGTTGCTGCGGCTTCACACGCCTGCTCTCGGCTGCTCGTCAGTGTGGCCGAGAGAGCCACACCTGGACGGAGATGCGACACCACCTTCCGGCGCCCACAGCTGTCTTCCCACCTCCCCTGACCCCCGGTGACGTGGAGGCCGTGGAGGAGAAGCAGAAGGAACACGGCCTTCTCCGACTTTGCTGGGGCTGATCAATGCCCAGTAAGTACCTTCTTTGGAAAATGACTTTCCCCAGCAGTTTGTTCTGGAAGTGAAAGGGACTCAGTTTTGTCCTACTCTCTGTGACCCCGTGGGTTGCAGCCTGCCAGGGTCCTCTGTCCATGGGATTCTCCAGGCAAGAAAACGGGAGTGGGTAGCGTTTCCCTTCTCTAGGGGATCTTCCCAATCCAGGGATTGAACCCAAGTCTCCTGCATTGCAGGCGGATTCTTTATCAGCTGAACCACGGGGAAGCCAGGTTATTTGGGAGTGTTAGAATTTAAAGAAAGTTTGACTGTTCTCTGAGTCCTATTCCAGCTGTGTTGCTGTAAGTTATGCACGTGAAGTGTCAGCTCTTCCCAGGAGGTAAACACTGCCGTCTCTGTGCTGGAGATGCGGGGTCACTTGGGGCCTTGGCTGCTGGTGGCAGAGCTGGCATTGGACATTGAGTCCAGACTCAAAACTTGGGGCACTTCTTCCTTATTTCCGTAAATACAAAATAAGAAGAAATGAGAAAACATATCTCATTTGTTTTGTGCACATGACATTACTGCTTTTATAAAATATAGTCTGAAAAATCATCTCAGATGCCATCAGCCATCGGCAACCAGGAGCATCTCAGTGACTCTCCGTGAAGACGTCTCTCTGCTGCATTCATTTCAAGATGAACTTGTCAATACGCAGGTTTCTCCTACTTGAAAACCAGTCACAACACATCTCATCGACCAGCAGCGTCTGGCTCTTTGGTTTTCAGGTTTGCCCAGTGGGGAGGGCCTGGGTTCTGTGGGGAACAGGGCCTTGCTGGCTGCAGGGAGCCTCACCCCCGAGTCTGCCCTCCACCCACGGGGGCAAGGCTGCTGCGAGCATCTGTGGGCTCTGACCCACTTCCGAGAGGAGGTGTGATCTGCCTCTGGGGGCAGGATTCCGGGGATGGGTCCTGGAGATCAACAGCCACGTCCACCCTCATCTGCCTTGACTGTGCAGATTTCCCTCCGGCCAGGCCCTCCAGGAAGCACTTTCAATATTCCCTAGAAACGCCACGAGGCGACATAATGGTCCATTTTCCACACGAGGAAACGGAGTCGCTTGGGTGGGAACGCAGCTGAGAAGGGCCAGGGTCAGCCCCCAGGCCTCTGTACCTTGGGGCCTGTGCTCGGCGTCCCTTCAGTGTGTCCTTGAGTCACGCTGCCATCGCTGGGGGAGGCTTTGTGTGGGAGAGGTCTACAGGAAGCTGCGGTTTGGGGGTAGGAGGAGTTAGACGCGGCAGACGCACACAGGTGCTCACACACCTCGCACCAGCACGGGGCCTCCCTCTCTCAGAGGAGCCTGTGAGCGAGCAGCGGTGCTGGCCGGGACTCAGAGCCCAGCACCCGCCAGCGTTTGGGAGCCAGCACCAGCTGTGAAGGCGCCTTTGTTTTCCTTATTGTGCAAAAGGTGTTCTGATTACCATATGTTTTTCTGAGTCAGCCGAGGGAGGTAAAATGTTGGCTATGAGATGGTATTTGTGAAATCCCAGTGGAAGAGGCCATAAAGTGATGTTAGTGGTTGTTTACGAATGCTTTCGGGATCTGAAGGAGAATGGACGGAGCTGTGGTCACTTAGAGAATTTCTCTGGCAGGTTTGTAAATGCTGATGTTCAAGGAGTTCAGAAGAAGGCTGAGCGCCGAAGAATCGATGCTTTTGAACTGTGGTGTTGGAGAAGACTCTTGAGCGTCCCTTGGACTGCAAGGAGATCCAACCAGTCCATTCTGAAGGAGATCCAACCAGTCCATTCTGAAGGAGATCAACCCTGGGATTTCTTTGGAAGGAATGATGCTAAAGCTGAAACTCCAGTACTTTGGCCACCTCATGTGAAGAGTTGACTCATTGGAAAAGACTCTGATGCTGGGAGGGATTGGGGGCAGGAGGAGAAGGGGATAACAGAGGATGAGATGGCTGGATGGCATCACGGACTTGATGGACATGAGTCTGAGTGAACTCCGGGAGATGGTGATGGACAGGGAGGCCTGGCGTGCTACGATTCATGGGGTCGCAAAGAGTCGGACACGACTGAGCGACTGAACTGAACTGAACTGAAGGAGTTCAGAAGAATGAATAATGAGACAGCTGCTTGGGGACTTGTATCAGTCAGGAAAATGGGTCATGTCGCATAACAAACAAGCCCCTGGGTCTCCTAATGCAACAAAAGCCAACAAAAGCCGATCTCTTATCCAAGCGCAGGCTGGCCGGCTCACAGGGCCGCTCTGCTCCCAAGGAGGAGCAGGGGTCCTGGCCGTTTCCCCTGTGGCCCTGCCGGGGAGCTACCAGGTTTCAAGGCTGGCGCACTGAAGAAGTGAGGGCCCGAGGGTGGGTGGGGTGCTTTGAAGACCACATTCCGATGCCAAAATCAGGGGTTTGGAAGCACTTCAAGAAGAACAAAGTCTAACCTTCGCATTTGATGGAGGCGCCTTGAAGAAACGTGAGGTTAGCTCTTCTCTCACCAGTATATGAACATACTTGGGAATAACAGGCCCAGAACCGTGGAAGCGGAATGGAAGTCCAGATGAAAAGGAGCTGTCGTAAGACCTGGTACTCACCCGAATCCAGGGTGGCCTCATCTGGAATCACCGCTTAGTCACCTCTCCATACACTCTTCCCAAACGAGGCCACCATCGTGGATTCCTTGTGGATGCTTCTTGGAACAAACCAGGATCCTACCTACAATGACTACCATCTGCAAAGAGCAAGCATCTTGTCCCTCGTGCCTCAGACATTCTCTATGAAAATGAAACAACCAAGTTTCACCAAGGAAACTGAAATTCCCTGGGTTCCTTCTGGACCCCACTTCTCCACATCCCTGCCGCCCCCGTCCCCTCCCTCCTTAGAGGACACAGCTCTGATTAACTCGATGCGGCCCCTTGTGAATCTCTTGTTTATATACTCATTGAAGAAGTGAAGTGAAGTGAAGTCGCTCAGTCGTGTCCGACTCTTTGCGACCCCATGGACTGTAGCCTACCAGGCTCCTCTGTCCATGGGATTTTCCAGGCAATAGTCCTGGAGTGGATTGCCATTTCCTTCTCCAGGGGATCTTCCCAACCCAGGGATCAAACCCGGGTCTCCCGCATTGTAGACAAACGCTTTACCGTTTGAGCCACCAGGGATTACACTTCTGTTTTCCATAATAAAGGCATAGGATTGATTTATGTATTTTCAAAATGTACGTAAGTGGCATCCCGTTGTGTGCATTAATTAGGACCATTTTGTATATTCAACATTTTGTTTTCAAGAGCTTTTCAAGGCATAAACTTAAGTGTTCCTTTCAATAAATATTTTGTGTTCCATTGTATTGGCTCTTGATGTGGGAAATTTAGACTGTCTTCAAGTTCTCTTCTTACAAGCTAGTTAGTGAACGGTCATCAGGGTTCATCAGAGAAATGGAGCCAATAGTGTGTGTGTGTGTGTGTGTGTGTGTAGAGTAATTATGTCTCTATCCATGTAGGTATAGAACCTGCTCTCTCTTCACATAGACTTAATATATATAAACACACATTTTTATATGAAATGGTTGTAATATATACAGTTACAACAATTCTCAGAATGCTCAGCCCAGCTCAACTTTGAGACCTCAATTCAACAAGGATCGTTTACATTTTATAGGCTCAACCCCCCGCCTCCGCCCCGCAAAGCAAGTCCTCTGGCTTAAAAAATCCACTCGCAGGAACTCTTCCACCCCTGGGTCCCCAAGTGCTCACCGAGGTCCTGTGTCCCCGCCTGCAGCATCTGTCTCCTCTGTCGCCCTTGGACCTCTCAGCTCTGGTTTCCCACCTCAGCGCCGGGGGCTGAGCAGTCCACACCTGGGGGTGGAGGGTTCCTGGTTTTGGAGGCTGTTCAGCAGCCTCCCTGGCATCTACCTGCTCCCCCTCCCTGAGTTGTGAAAATCACATGTTTCCATTCCTTGCCAAATGTGCCATGAGGGCAAAAGTGCCCCAAAGTGAGAACCAGTGACTTAATTAAACCCCTTCGGTAAAGTCCCCATGGCAGATGCCCTCAAAGAAAACGCCAGCCCGCCCACTCTGCTGCAGGTACTGGGGGGAAAGGAGAGAAGAATGTGCAACCTGATTGACCCTCCAAGGTTGCCCTCGAGGTCTAGGTTCTGAGTTTATTTCTCTGCTGGCTACACTTAGGAGGGATAATTTCATGAGTAAAAACGATATGGTCAAGACAAATTGAGAGCAAATAGAGAAAGAATCTGTCTTTTATTTCTAGGGCAGGAAATGATAGGAACCTGAAAGGGAGTTTGCTTAAATTTCTGTCTCCCTAATTTAATTTTCTCTGTTGTTTTCCCAGTGGGGACCAGGCTTCCAGATGTTACCGCTCCCTTTTGATGTTCAGGGGGCTCCGGACAACCAAGAGCCGCAAGCATGAGCCCCCTTCTCCACAGGCCAGACGCGCGTCAGTCACCGCCACCTAAGACGCAGGGAAGAATCTGGAAGAAGCAGGAATGTCTTCCAAAGAAAACGCACATCGTGAGGTCCGTTCACAGGCTATTTTGACCCTAACTCAAGGGAAAGTTTTCCCCGCGGCCGGACTCTCAGCTAAGCACATTTAAGGAGTTTGGCCGCTGACTTTTCCCGCAGTACACTAGGAAAGAGTGGGCGTCACAGAAAAGTGTCCTGAAAGCAGAGAAAATGGTTGCTACCCCCTGATGGGAGGAGGCAGAATAACAGAAACAGGAGCAATAAAAACCATCTCACGACCCCAAAGCGCAGGGGCTCGAGGTTAGCTAACACGCAGCAGACCCTGCAGAAGCGCCCCATCTGTCCCCTCTCCCGCCGGGGGAGCTGTCCCAGCGCTCACAGCTCTGGGGGCTTGTGGGCGGCGCGGAGTCTTTATCAACGCAAGTTAGCGTTAGGCTCACGACAGTCCTGCGGGCAGGGGTGATGGTCACACAAGGGTGTATTGACCACCGCTGAAACGCGCGCAGACGTGATGAGCGTGGTGAAAATGACGCTACGCACGCCACTGTCATTTAAAAAATCAGGTCTTAGGAGGACTGGGAGGTTTGTAATAGATTTTGGAAAAAAGTAACCAAAACGTATGTGATTCAAAATAAAACGGTGGTGCCTAGAAGGATAAGCAGACGCTCTCCTCGTGAGACACTCCGGAGCAGCGTCTCCTGATCACAGAAACTTGATGGTCACGAGGCCACTGGAATTTGTTCAAAATCAGCAAAAACAAAAACAAAACAGCAAGCAATCAGGTCCTAATAGAATCAGATGTCATGATTTGGGGACTGGCTTTTTGTTGTTAAACTGTGACAATGAAATATGACTACAAATCTTGTGGTTTGATAATAGAACTTAAAAACCCCACGTAGGATGACTGGGCCCGTTTCTGCGGCTCCTCTGACGAGCGTGGGCTTCAGGATTCCACCAGCGCTGTGCATCGGGGTGAAGTCTACCTTGGTGGACTGTCTGCCTTGAGACGGCGAGCAGATTCCTGGCGGCCAGCACGGAACACAGCGGCCCCGCGGGCCCCCGGGGGCGGCGGCTTCTCCTCAGGGGTGCGACCGCGCGAGGTCACCTGCCGCCCTGCTGACTGCGGCGTCGAGGCCGCACTCACGCTGCTGTCGCGGTGCCAGGACCAGGCCGGGGACTTTCTGGGGAGCTCTGTCCCGTCAGATGAGGCGGTCGCCTTGGGCGCCGCCTGCTGCCTGCTCCTGCCGTGTCTTTTGCTCGGTGTTTCTGCTCTTCCACGTTAAAAGGGGAGGAATCCTGAAAGCGCAGACTAACGACCGAGCTGGGGCAGGCTCCGGAGACTCAGCTGACTTGTATTGCCCACTGGCCCTCTCGTAATTGTCTTTTTAAGGCAGCGGGCTTCGAACCTTTTTTTTTTTGAGAAAATGAGATTTTAAGTTTGGGGTTGGAATTCTAATTTTGTTTTTGTTTTGCTTAGGGAGAAATGTGATGCTCTGTAAGTGGGTCTGAGTGAACTCCGGGAGTCGGTGATGGACAGGGAGGCCTGGCGCGCTGCGATTCATGAGAGTCGGACACGACTGAGCCACGGAGCTGAACTGAAGTGACTTTTTAAAGTCATCTCTTCTGCGCTGGGTTTTTCCCTAGTCGCGGCGAGTGAGAGCTGCTCCCGGTGAGGTGCGCGGGCTTCTCCCTGCGCTGGCCCCTCTTGTTGCGGAGCAGGAGCTCTAGGCAACCGGGGTTCGATAGTTGTGAGATGGGGGCTTGCTTGCTCTGCAGCCTGCGGGATCGTCCCAGACCAGCAATCAGTGCAACCCCTGTACTGGCAGGCAGATTCTTACCCACTGTGCCGCCAGAGGAGTCCCTGAAAATGACTCTTAAGTACTATTTGATGGGGGCAAGTAGATTCATTCAAAACTCTTCCTTCCCATCACAGGTGGCTCTCAAAGTCTGGTCCTCAGTTAGGGCCGGGGAGGAACTGGCACAGCTGGAGGCATCCTCTGCTCAGCAGAGAAACGAAATCAGCCCACAAGTCTGAAAAACTCAGCCGTTGGTCCACGTGGGGGCTCTGGGCGGCCAGCGGGGATGGAATTCTCTGAGGAAAGAAAGGATTTTTCTGAATCATTTCCTCAGGAGGGAAATAACCACCCAATTTTAGCCTCAAGCTTTCAAGTTATTTCTCCAAATCTCTGGAGGTTTTTCAGATCCAGTTCTGAAGGTTTTTATAAAAGCGAAATGGCCCTGAAATCTCCTGTCCAAGTGCAGAGCCCCTTGCTGAATGGATGGGGTGTGATGCGGTTTTCTGAGAGCTTGTTTGGATTTCAGGAAGTGAACGAGATAAGCTGAATGGCCTTTTCCTGCTCTGACTCTTAAAAAAAGAATCTTACCCAAAAACGCTTGAAAGAAACCACTGACATTTCCTAACTTCAAAAGAACAAAAATCTAACGGGGGAGGAAAGAAAATCACAATTAGAGGCCCAGGATGCAGCAAAGAGACAGCGCGTGGTAGCGCCAACGGGGACAGATTTAGAATAAACACTCGAAGCTCCAGAGTCGTCTGTATTTGCATCTTGTTTTATTTTTGTATGCGCTTCCCTGCTAAAAGCGTGACACAGAAACGCACCTGTCTGGTCTGTTTCCCTTGCCCCTCTCCTCTTTGCTTCTTGCTTTGCATTTCAAAATGCTTGCTTTGGGCTTCCCTGGTGGCTCAGAGGTTAAAGCGTCTGACTGCAATGCGGGAGACCTGGGTTCGATCCCTGGGTCGGGAAGTTCCCCTGGAGAAGGAAATGGCAACCCACTCCAGTATTCTTGCCTGGAGAATCCCAAGGATGGAGGAGCCTGGTGGGCTTCAGTTCATGGGGTAGCAAAGAGTCAGACACGACTGAGCGACTTCACTTTCACTTTGCATTTCACCATCAGGGGAGGTAATCTTGACGGGTGGGTGTGTATGTGTGCGCTAGAGGTTGTTTCAGGGAAGTTCTGTGTTGGTGAACGAGGTGGTTTAGGGCTGAACTTCATTTCTGTTATTTTAGTGAAGAGATGAAAAGGCAGCATGATGCCATGATCGTCACATGACATCCTTTAACATGGGCAGAATTTCCAGGGAAGCCCACCCCACCCACCCCTGAGCAGCTCTGGGCTGGACTTGGCACAAAGTACTTCTCTCATCCCTGGAAGCGCTTTCCTGCTGAACTTCGGAACGCAGTTATTTTGAAGTCAAGCCAGGAAATGCTCTGGAAACAGTGATGGGAGCTTGTGCTGGAAGCCCGGGACACAAGCTCCATGCCGACTCTCCAGGCCTTGTTTATTTCATGATCTGGACTAACTTCTCAGCTGTAATCGACACCACCCACCACCTATGAACTTCCCAGAAACGTCCAGCAGGGGAGGGGCGGGACGAGCAGGAATGCCCGTGGCAGCCAGGCTCCAGGTCCAATCTGTCACAGCCGGCTCCATAATTCATGTAGACGACCTCCTCCAATAAGCGGAACTATTGGCAGCGAATGGTCAGAGCAAAGTCCCAGTTTTATTACAGGACGGAGCCTGTTACACGATCGGATTGCAGAGTGAGTTGGCGTGTGAAGACCCAGCTAGCCTTTACGTTTCGATATTTTGCTCATCCTGGATTTTTTGGTATTAATTTTGATCTTTGAAAAAAAATATTGTACTAGGAAACTTAAATGCATATTACTAAATGAAAAAAGCCCATTTGAAAAGGCTGTGTGCTGTGAGTCCAACTNTAGCCTTTACGTTTCGATATTTTGCTCATCCTGGATTTTTTGGTATTAATTTTGATCTTTGAAAAAAAATATTGTACTAGGAAACTTAAATGCATATTACTAAATGAAAAAAGCCCATTTGAAAAGGCTGTGTGCTGTGAGTCCAACTCGATGACATCCCAGAAAAGGCAAAACTATGGACACAGTGACGAGATCAGGGGCTCCCAGAACTGGGGGGCAGGGAGGGAAGGAGGGGTGAAGAGGCAGGGCACAGAGGATCCTGGGCGGGCAGTTAGACTCCTCCGTAGGACACCGCAGTGATGAATACCTGCCGTTAAGCATTTGTCCAAAGCCTCGGAATGTATAACACCAGGCATGAACCCTAATGTAAACAGCGGACTCTGGGTGCTGACGGTGTGTCAGCGTAGGGTCGTCGATCATAATNAGAGGCAGGGCACAGAGGATCCTGGGCGGGCAGTTAGACTCCTCCGTAGGACACCGCAGTGATGAATACCTGCCGTTAAGCATTTGTCCAAAGCCTCGGAATGTATAACACCAGGCATGAACCCTAATGTAAACAGCGGACTCTGGGTGCTGACGGTGTGTCAGCGTAGGGTCGTCGATCATAATGACTATATCCCCAGTGGGGGTGTCGATAATGTGGGAACAGGGCATGTGGGGGGGGTAGGGGGCGGGCAGGAAATTTCTGCACCTTTCTCTCAATTTTGCTGTGAACCTAAGACTTCTCTAAAAAATAGAATTTGATACAAACAGTGCATTAATATGTTATTTATCTGGGACGTTACTGGTATGATGGGGGCAGAGCTTCAGTTTCACGAGACGGAAAGAGTCCCGTGAAGGAGAGACGGGGAAGAGTCCGGGGAGGCAGAGGTGGGGCAGGGCAGCGTGAACTTAAAGCCGCTGAACTAGAATGGTTAAAAGGCGTGTTTTGTGCTGTGTGTGTCTGATCAGAACTTTGACACTTATCCCCACGGCTGAGTTTTTCGCCCCCTCCCCTCCGCCTCGAGCGTATGTCCTCCTGGTCTCGCCTTCGTCCTGGCCCCGCTTTCCCACCTCTGAGAATCTGAGCGAGGCGGGGTCGCGGGGTGTGAACACCACACCGCAGGGGAGCCTGGCCACACCCGACGCAGACGGCAGCCTGTCTTATTTTGTTTTTCTTATGGCGGCGGCTGCTGCTGCTGCTGCTAAGTCACTTCAGTCGTGTCTGACTCTGTGCGACCCCATAGACGGCAGCCCACCAGGCTCCCCAGTCCCTGGGATTCTCCAGGCAAGAACACTGGAGTGGGCTGCCATTTCCTTCTCCTGTGCATGAAAGTGAAAAGTGAGAGTGAGTCGCTCAGTCGTGTCCGACTCTTTGCGACCCCATGGACTGCAGCCCACCAGGCTCCTCTGCCCGTGGGGATTTTCCAGGCGAGAGCACCGGAGTGGGGTCTCATGGCACAAGGCTGTAAATGCCAAAATATCGTTATAAAAGCTTGAATTCCCTTTTAAACATATAAGGACCCTCCTTTTTCAGTGCATACGTGTACTTAGTCAGCCGTGCCTGACTCCTGACTCTTTTCACTATATGGATTGTAGCCCACCAGGCTCCTCTGTCCATGGGATTCTCCAGGCAAGAATACTGGAGTGGGTTGCCATTTCCTCCTCCAGGGGATCTTCCTGACCCAGGGATAGAACCTGCGTCTCCAGGGTCTTTTCTTTAAGAGGAGGCTCTTTGATGTAAAATCACTCTTCTCTGTCTGGCTTACCTTGTATTTAATGTGCATCAGAAATAGAGGATGAGAGTGAGTGAAAACAATGAAAGATAATCCTGGAAGGATGTAAAGGGGGCTGCTTTGGAGGCTCAGATGGTCAGAATCTGCCTGCAATGCAGGAGACCCAGGTTTGATTCCTGGTCAGGAAGCTCCCCTGGAGAAGGGAATGGCCACCCACCCTAGTATACTTGCCTGGAGAATCCCATGGACAGAGGAGCCTGCGGTCGGGGTGTGTGTGGCTACAGTTCTTGGGGTCACACGTTCAAAGGGGGCTGTATGCACTTTCCACCAGTGGCTGAAAGCTAGAATTTGTTATCTCGATGTTACTGAGGTCTCTGTGGATCGGAAGTCCAGCACGGTCTGGCGGCCTTCTCGTCTGGAGTTTCCGAGCTCATGCCCCATCTAGTTCCCTGCGGTTCCAGGACTTGGGGTCCTTTTCCTTCCGGCGTCAGCAGGGACTTGCTCTGAGGTTGCGGGAGTCGCCACCTCGCCACGGGCCCGTCCCCTCTCAGTCGGCAAGGGCATGTCAGTCCCTCTCCTGCTCAGAGTCTCTGAGCCCACTGGGTCACCTCCCCGTGGTAAGGTCAGCAGCCTTGGGAGCTTCCTGCCATCTGTAAAGCCCTTCACAGCAGAGCTCGGGTTCACCTTTAGCTGAATGGCTGGGAGGTGTGCACACACCACGGGTGGAGGTCTTGGAGCCCGTGTCCTGGGCTCTGGGGGAAACAGTTGTGGGGTCTTCAGGCTCCAGCCCCGCGGACAGAGTGCCTCCTACTCCTCGTTAGCCACGAGGGCCTCGGCGCTGCCAGAGTCATGCCTCCAGGGACGAGAGACAGCGGTGTGATGCTTGCTTTGTTCCAGGTCAGCTTGAGCCCGGGACAGGACCACCCAGGCAGGTGATAATTGTGACGATTTTCGCGGTGATCAGATTACTGGCTGACCCCATCCCCTCCTGTCACACCAGGCCCCAAACCCTCCTCAGATGGAAGTGATTTTCAGAACTTGACCGTGCTCGAGAGGCAAAGCCCCTCGCGAGCCTGGCGTCCACCCCCTTGTTTTCCGAGAGCGTGGTATCTGAGTGACGTCTGCGCGATTACTGTGGGCTGATACAGCTCACGGGTGCCTATCTTTCTAATGGAAGTGGTGCAAAGACAAAGAGCAGCATGTGGGTCAGCGACTTTGCAGCTGGGGTTAGGAGCAGTGACTGAAGTTTATTTTTGTTCTCTCCAAGCAGAAAGGCTGTGTTCATAGGGCAACTGTGGCAGAATGCCCTGCCTACTTACAGGCTCAAAATACTCCGAGCAACTGAAAATCCCTTCTGGGTGTTGCGCGCTACATGATGAACGTTCACTTGTTTTAAATTAAGTTTCCAAAGCTCCCTGACTGCTCAGGTACCGAGAGGAGAGCGTCTCCCGCTTGAGTCCTGAGATGTGAACTTTGGATAGAGCTGGCTGCTGTCATCCAGGAAAAGGATGAGGAAAGTGTTCCTTTCCAAAAGCTTGGTCTCGGGTTTCAGGGGGGTTCGCAATCCTTCCCTCTTCCCCTCGCCCTGAGACCCTTGCTGCCTCGTGAGTCCCTGTTACAAAGGCGGGGCCCTGTGGGTGCCCATTTGCCGCCCGCTGGCTGCACTGAGCGGCACCTGGCCCCCGCCAGCCGGTCAGCACAGGGGCTCACGCCTGCCACTCGCCTCCCAGGTGGGCTTTCGCGCAGCCCAGGCCCCACAGTCCCAGCCCGTTCCTCATGGCTCCCTGTGGACTCCTGGCCTTAGCACCCCAGAGAAAGGAGGGCCCTTCCGGCCCGGGCCTTCCTTCAGACTACTCACGTCCAGGTGTCTGCCAGAATTCCTGCAGCTGCTCCCCATGGACGCTGGCGCTGTTGCCGGCATCGTCTTCGTCCCTCGCGTCCTCTTTCTCCCCCACCCTCTCCCGCCGCCTCCTGCAGGGAGCCCTCGGAGCGTCTGCCCATCCTGAAATGAGGCGCGTCCTGCCTCCCCACAGCCCTGTGACTCCACGGATTTCTGGCAGCCTGAGTTTACCTTGCCTCGTCTTCCTTCTGTGACCCTGAATCCAGTGACACTTCTGGCAGATAACTGTCTGAGTGTCTTCAGACCTGCTGGAGGCCGCCCCAGGCCAGAAGGAAGAATGGCCTAGGAGCCCCTCTGGCTTCTCTGCACCCAAAATGTAAGTCATTAGAGGAGAAGCCAGATGTGCTGCCCAGGCAGGGGGCACAGCCAGAAGAGAGACTCCTGGAGGCGGGGGACAGAGTGGGGAGGGGCGGCTGGAGAGGCGGCAGGCCCCCCTGAGGAGCAGTGCCCACGGCCTGGGAGACCCCGGCTGCAGCCAGGACTCCAGGCCCAAGGTCCCCGGAGGGACCCACCTTCCCTCCCTCGTGGCTTCTACAGGATGGGTGTTTACTGCAGTATTTAAGAGCTTAGTAAGAAATACCGTTAGTCTATGTCTAATGACTTCTTTTGCTTGAAAGTAATACTTTTTTTTTTTTTCTGAATATAACTGAGAATTTTCATGGGTTTAAGCCACCCTTCCGGTTGATTAGCAGGAAACAATGCTTTTTGCTCTAGTTTTCTAGCAACATGTTATACATCCTATGGGTTTTGATGAATGCATGATGTAATGAGGGGGCTTTCCAGGTGGCACTAGCGGTAAAGAACTTGTCTGCCAATGCAGGAAACTTAAGAGACACCGGCTTGATCCCTGAGTGGGGGAAGATCCCTGGAGGAGGGCATAGCACTCTGGTATTCTTGCCTGGAAAGAATCCCATGGAGGGAAGAGCATGGTGGGTACAGTCTATGGGGTCACAAAGAGTTGGACGCGACTGAATTGACTGACACTGTGATGTCATATGCCCCTGTGACAGAGTCGTATAGGGGAATTTTGCCCCTGAAAGTCCTCTGCGCGCCACTGTTTATCCCTTGCTCGTCCACCCTCCTACCCGACAATCACTGATCTCTCCACTGCGGTCTTTTTACGTGGTACTGCCTTTTCCAGAGCGTCATGTCCCTGGGATTGTACAGCACATAGCCTTTACAGACTGGCTTCTTTCATTTGCAATATGCTTTTAAGGTTTGGAGGCAGAATTTTTATGCAGCAACAGATAACCCAAACACTTGACATATAACACGTGTGTCACTTAGGAGACCAAGCGGGATTCACACACGCGACTCTTAACCGAAGCCACCTGCCTGCATGCCCTAAGAAGAGGAGTGTTTCCATGGCATCTCAGTAGCGCGGGTCACGAGACGACACACAGGGCGAGGCGCGTTTATGTGGAGACACTTCAAGCCAGCAGCTTGCTCCAAAGTAGAGAAGTTCAGCTGAATGACCATCATCACAAGTTAATACCAATTTAATGCCATCATACACTCTCACGTGATCAAACCAGTAAATTATAAAGGAAGTCAGTCCTGAAGATTCAATGGAAGGACTGAAGCCGAAGCTGAAGCTCCAATACTTTGGCCATCTGATGCGAAGAGCCGACTCGTTGGAAAAGACCCTGATGCTATAATACCAATTTAATGCCATCATACACTCTCACGTGATCAAACCAGTAAATTATAAAGGAAGTCAGTCCTGAAGATTCAATGGAAGGACTGAAGCCGAAGCTGAAGCTCCAGTACTTTGGCCATCTGATGCGAAGAGCCGACTCGTTGGAAAAGACCCTGATGCTGGGAAAGATAGAGGGTGGGAGGAGAAGGGGTCGACGGAGGAGGAGATGGTTGGATGGCATCACCGGCACAATGGACGTGAGCTTGAGCAAGTTCCGGGAGTTGGTGATGGGTAGGGAGGCCTGGTGGGCTGCTGTCCATGGGGTCACTGAGAGTCAGACCCGACCGAGCGACGGAACTGGACTGAAGTGACCTGGATGCCGTCAGCACACTGGGACACGGCATGATGCTTCACTAGCACTTTTCCCCAGCTGCACACGTGGGAGTACTAAGACACTCAGTTGTGTCCGACTCTGTGACCCCATGGCCTGTAGCCTGCCAAGCTCCTCTGTCTGTGGAATTCTCCGGGCAAGAATACTGGAGGGGTTTGCCATGCCCTGCTCAGGAAACTTAAATGCATATTACTAAATGAAAAAAGCCCATTTGAAAAGGCTGTGTGCTGTGAGTCCAACTATGGACACAGTGACGAGATCAGGGGCTCCCAGAACTGGGGGGCATGGAGGGAAGGAGGGGTGAAGAGGCAGGGCACAGAGGATCCTGGGCGGCCAGTTAGACTCCTCCGTAGGACGCCGCAGTGATGAATACCTGCCGTTAAGCATTTGTCCAAAGCCTCGGAATGTACAACACCAGGCATGAACCCTAATGTAAACAGCGGGCTCTGGGTGCTGACGGTGTGTCAGCGTAGGGTCGTCGATCATAACGACTATATCCCCAGTGGGGGTGTCGATAATGTGGGAACAGGGCATGTGGGGGGGGTAGGGGGCGGGCAGGAAATTTCTGCACCTTTCTCTCAATTTTGCTGTGAACCTAAGACTTCTCTAAAAAATAGAATTTGATACAAACAGTGCATTAATATGTTATTTATCTGGGACGTTACTGGTATGATGGGGGCAGAGCTTCAGTTTCACGAGACGGAAAGAGTCCCATGAAGGAGAGACGGGGAAGAGTCCGGGGAGGCAGAGATGGGGCAGGGCAGCGTGAACTTAAAGCCGCTGACCTAGAATGGTTAAAAGGCGTGTTTTGTGCTGTGTGTGTTTGATCAGAACTTTCTCGATGGCTGAGTTTTCGCCCCTCCCCTCCGCCTCCAGCTTGTGTCCTCCTGGTCTCGCCTTCGTCCTGGCCCCGCTTTCCCACCTCTGAGAATCTGAGCGCGGCGGGGTCGCGGGGCGTGAACACCACACCGCAGGGGAGCCTGGCCACACCCGACGCAGACGGCAGCCTGTCTTATTTTGTTTTTCTTATGGCGGCGGCTGCTGCTGCTGCTGCTAAGTCGCTTCAGTCGTGTCCGACTCTGTGCGACCCCATAGATGGCAGCCCACCAGCTCTGCCCATGGGGTTCCCCAGGCAAGGATCCTGGCTGCTGCTGCTGAGTCGCTTCAGTCGTGTCTGACTCTGTGCGACCCCATAGACGGCAGCCCACCAGGCTCCCCAGTCCCTGGGATTCTCCAGGCAAGAACACTGGAGTGGGCTGCCATTTCCTTCTCCTGTGCATGAAAGTGAAAAGTGAGAGTGAGTCGCTCAGTCGTGTCCGACTCTTCGCGACCCCATGGACTGCAGCCCACCAGGCTCCTCTGCCCGTGGGGATTTTCCAGGCGAGAGCACTGGAGTGGGGTCTCATGGCACAAGGCTGTAAATGCCAAAACATCATTATAAAAGCTTGAATTCCCTTTTAAACATATAAGGACCCTCCTTTTTCAGTGCATATGTGTACTTAGTCAGCCGTGCCTGACTCCTGACTGTTTTCACTACATGGATTGTAGCCCACCAGGCTCCTCTGTCCATGGGATTCTCCAGGCAAGAATACTGGAGTGGGTTGCCATTTCCTCCTCCAGGGGATCTTCCTGACCCAGGGATAGAACCTGCGTCTCCAGGGTCTTTTCTTTAAGANAGCCCACCAGGCTCCTCTGTCCATGGGATTCTCCAGGCAAGAATACTGGAGTGGGTTGCCATTTCCTCCTCCAGGGGATCTTCCTGACCCAGGGATAGAACCTGCGTCTCCAGGGTCTTTTCTTTAAGAGGAGGCTCTTTGATGTAAAATCACTCTTCTCTGTCTGGCTTACCTTGTATTTAATGTGCATCAGAAATAGAGGATGAGAGTGAGTGAAAACAATGAAAGATAATCCTGGAAGGATGTAAAGGGGGCTGCTTTGGAGGCTCAGATGGTCAGAATCTGCCTGCAATGCAGGAGACCCAGGTTTGATTCCTGGTCAGGAAGCTCCCCTGGAGAAGGGAATGGCCACCCACCCTAGTATACTTGCCTGGAGAATCCCATGGACAGAGGAGCCTGCGGTCGGGGTGTGTGTGGCTACAGTTCTTGGGGTCACACGTTCAAAGGGGGCTGTATGCACTTTCCACCAGTGGCTGAAAGCTAGAATTTGTTATCTCGATGTTACTGAGGTCTCTGTGGATCGGAAGTCCAGCACGGTCTGGCGGCCTTCTCGTCTGGAGTTTCCGAGCTCATGCCCCATCTAGTTCCCTGCGGTTCCAGGACTTGGGGTCCTTTTCCTTCCGGCGTCAGCAGGGACTTGCTCTGAGGTTGCGGGAGTCGCCACCTCGCCACGGGCCCGTCCCCTCTCAGTCGGCAAGGGCATGTCAGTCCCTCTCCTGCTCAGAGTCTCTGAGCCCACTGGGTCACCTCCCCGTGGTAAGGTCAGCAGCCTTGGGAGCTTCCTGCCATCTGTAAAGCCCTTCACAGCAGAGCTCGGGTTCACCTTTAGCTGAATGGCTGGGAGGTGTGCACACACCACGGGTGGAGGTCTTGGAGCCCGTGTCCTGGGCTCTGGGGGAAACAGTTGTGGGGTCTTCAGGCTCCAGCCCCGCGGACAGAGTGCCTCCTACTCCTCGTTAGCCACGAGGGCCTCGGCGCTGCCAGAGTTGTGCCTCCAGGGACGAGAGACAGCGGTGTGATGCTTGCTTTGTTCCAGGTCAGCTTGAGCCCGGGACAGGACCACCCAGGCAGGTGATAATTGTGACGATTTTCGCGGTGATCAGATTACTGGCTGACCCCATCCCCTCCTGTCACACCAGGCCCCAAACCCTCCTCAGATGGAAGTGATTTTCAGAACTTGACCGTGCTCGAGAGGCAAAGCCCCTCGCGAGCCTGGCGTCCACCCCCTTGTTTTCCGAGAGCGTGGTATCTGAGTGACGTCTGCGCGATTACTGTGGGCTGATACAGCTCACGGGTGCCTATCTTTCTAATGGAAGTGGTGCAAAGACAAAGAGCAGCATGTGGGTCAGCGACTTTGCAGCTGGGGTTAGGAGCAGTGACTGAAGTTTATTTTTGTTCTCTCCAAGCAGAAAGGCTGTGTTCATAGGGCAACTGTGGCAGAATGCCCTGCCTACTTACAGGCTCAAAATACTCCGAGCAACTGAAAATCCCTTCTGGGTGTTGCGCGCTACATGATGAACGTTCACTTGTTTTAAATTAAGTTTCCAAAGCTCCCTGACTGCTCGGGTACCGAGAGGAGAGCGTCTCCCGCTTGAGTCCTGAGATGTGAACTTTGGATAGAGCTGGCTGCTGTCATCCAGGAAAAGGATGAGGAAAGTGTTCCTTTCCAAAAGCTTGGTCTCGGGTTTCAGGGGGGTTCGCAATCCTTCCCTCTTCCCCTCGCCCTGAGACCCTTGCTGCCTCGTGAGTCCCTGTTACAAAGGCGGGGCCCTGTGGGTGCCCATTTGCCGCCCGCCGGCTGCACTGAGCGGCACCTGGCCCCCGCCAGCCGGTCAGCACAGGGGCTCACGCCTGCCACTCGCCTCCCAGGTGGGCTTTCCCGCAGCCCAGGCCCCACAGTCCCAGCCCGTTCCTCATGGCTCCCTGTGGACTCCTGGCCTTAGCACCCCAGAGAAAGGAGGGCCCTTCCAGATGTGTATAAGAGACAGAGAGNGAATTGTAGGTTAAAAATATGCAGCTTTCGAAAGAGGGAGTCATTTATTTCTTGACTGACCTTGGGCCTTGATTTATCTCAAAACGGAGAGAGTTTTCCTCTTGGTAAAGGAGGGCTCATTCTTTCAGTGAGTCCTTGAAAGCTCATGCCATCAAAAACGATCCATATGCTGAATGCACAGAAACGCCCTGAATGTCAGCAAGGTGGCGGGGGAGAGGCTGGGGGAGAGGCTGGAGGCGAGGAGACGGCAGATGGGAAGAGGCTGGGAGATCTGGGGGAGGATGCTCGCTAATGACGCACGTTTCAGGAGGGAAAGAGCCCGCGCCGGGGGAAGGACGCAGGTGGTCCCCGCCACCGTGGCGCCGCGCCCTCCTGGCCGACCTGCCCCTGACTCCGGGAGGGGCGGAGAGGCAGCCTGAGTCCTCGCGGGCAGGGCCTTCCTGTGAAGATGTGTATAAGAGACAGCAGTAGCGCGGGTCACGAGACGACACACAGGGCGAGGCGCGTTTATGTGGAGACACTTCAAGCCAGCAGCTTGCTCCAAAGTAGAGAAGTTCAGCTGAATGACCATCATCACAAGTTAATACCAATTTAATGCCATCATACACTCTCACGTGATCAAACCAGTAAATTATAAAGGAAGTCAGTCCTGAAGATTCAATGGAAGGACTGAAGCCGAAGCTGAAGCTCCAGTACTTTGGCCATCTGATGCGAAGAGCCGACTCGTTGGAAAAGACCCTGATGCTGGGAAAGATAGAGGGTGGGAGGAGAAGGGGTCGACGGAGGAGGAGATGGTTGGATGGCATCACCGGCACAATGGACGTGAGCTTGAGCAAGTTCCGGGAGTTGGTGATGGGTAGGGAGGCCTGGTGGGCTGCTGTCCATGGGGTCACTGAGAGTCAGACCCGACCGAGCGACGGAACTGGACTGAAGTGACCTGGATGCCGTCAGCACACTGGGACACGGCATGATGCTTCACTAGCACTTTTCCCCAGCTGCACACGTGGGAGTACTAAGACACTCAGTTGTGTCCGACTCTGTGACCCCATGGCCTGTAGCCTGCCAAGCTCCTCTGTCTGTGGAATTCTCCGGGCAAGAATACTGGAGGGGTTTGCCATGCCCTGCTCTGCAGGATCTTCCCAACCCAGCGATCAGACCCTCGTCCCTCAAGTCTCCTGCGTCGGTGGGCGGCTCTTTACGACCAGCGCCACCTGGAAAGCCCCTCCTGATGACGCGCACGCGCACGCGGTGTTATTTTCCCTACAGAAGCAGGAAGTCCAGCTGTTTTGAGACAGAAATATTTAACTTTTAAAACAAAGAGTTTCCGCCGCCCCAGATCAGAACCCAGGAAGGCTTGTTGGGCGTCCCTGGCCCCAGGCTGGCCGTGGCTCTGTGCTCGCCGGTGGGTGGCCTTGGCCTGTCACCCCGCTCTGCACCCCACCTACTCCGTTCAGCAAACAGTGAGGTTAAAGCAGGTGACCAGTAAGATCTCTTCCAGTTCCTGACCTGAAAGACAAATTCAGCAAACTTACTGACCTACATATACAAATCTCATGAGAATCAGTTGCTTTCCTGATTTGTAGAGAGATTTTTCTACATTACAAGCTTTTACCAAACTCACCTGGGGTCTCTCAGAGTAAAGCCAATCCCCACGCCCCACGGGGGCCCAGACTCAAACCGGAACCTCAGAGTGGGTAGAGCCCCGAAGCGCTCCCTGAAGGCCTGGCTCTTGAGCACAGGGCACGCAGCTGGCCACATGTTCCCATTTGTTCCTTAGCACAGATTTCCTTTTAATATGAATTGGCAAACAGGGAGTTATATGAAGTACGTGCAAGCCAGGGAATGCTTCTGGCTTTTAGAGAAGATTTTAAGCGATAGCAGACGGACTGTCATAGTGATTAAAGGTTTATGGTCACCTGTTCGTTCTTCCTTCAAAAAACCAAACACACAAACGGATATACTCGAGCCCATCGTCCCTTCCCATGGTCATCTCACATCTCCAGTTCCCACTTTTCACAAAAGAGAGCTTTTCTGAGAAAAGCTATTCCTGCACCAGCTCAAGAGAGCCCTCCTCGGTAGCGGCTGCACGCCCGACGTGTTTTGGTTCATGATGGCTCCGTACTTCTCTCTCTCGTCTTGTGTGAGTTTGGGTGCCTCATGTCTGCTCCAGTGACTACTGGAGCTTCCTGAGGACAGGAATGCACAGACGGTCTGTGTTGCTCCCCACGCTCGAACACTGGGCTGTGTGCAAACAACGAAACCAAACGTGCCATTGGCGGGGGTGGGGGGGCACAGCCTGCCCACTCACACCCGTGCCCCCACGCGGCCCAGGACACACCAGCCCCTACGTGGCCAGTGAAGGAGTTTCCAGAAATGTGGTCACCATGCGAGCAAAAACAGAGGCTGGAGTGGATGGTTGCACAGTGCGTTTTGAGCTCTGAGCTGATTTGCTCATGATTCCAAAACAGCCACCCTGTTCAATAAAAAGATTCACTAAGTAAATAAAGTAGCTCTGAGCTGAATAAATATCCATGAGCCCATGCTGATATAAACAAATGATTGAATAAATAAATAAATGGCTGAAGAGAGACAAGTCTTCTCTGCAGAAAATTCCAAATGGAGACGTTCTGTCTTCAAGGAGACAAGCAGAGCCCCAAACCCTAAGTGTGTGGTGCCCAGAGAGGCTTCCTTCCAAGGAGGACTCTGTGTGTGTGTGGCGGGGCTAGGGGGCTAGAGCAGCTTCGCGGTGGAGAAGCCTGGCAGAAACAACCTCAGCCTGGGCTCAAGGTCAGTATTGACAGTGACAAGCCATTAACAGCATGTGCCCTTGACAGGAGGTGATGAGAATGGGATTTTGCCTGTGGTCTTCCTCCTCAAACCATAATCCCAGCTAATCATGAGGAAAAAACGCTCATGATTCGCAAAATTCCCAATCAGCTCTCCTCAGAGTTGTGCAGGTCATCAAAACCCAGGAAGGTCTGAGAAACTGTCACAGTCCCGAGGAGCCTGAAGAGATGGGATG
>SJYX01011079.1:0-11833 GCA_006410675.1 Oreotragus oreotragus | reverse complement strand
GGTGGGGGGGGGCGCGGGGCTTTGCTGCCCTGTGGCTTACTTGAAGATTTGTGCAGC
This sequence comes from Oreotragus oreotragus, assembly GCA_006410675.1. Lineage (NCBI taxonomy): Eukaryota > Metazoa > Chordata > Mammalia > Artiodactyla > Bovidae > Oreotragus > Oreotragus oreotragus. Next base: position 11,776 of record SJYX01011079.1, on the reverse strand, counting down.
TTATTTACATTTGTGCATTTTTCTGGGTTGAAAGGCCTACATCCGATGCCTAGTTGTAAGCAACGGAATCCAAATGCGTCTGCTTGAGGTGAAACAGGACAGAAGGCCGGGAGGGCTGGAGAACCAGATTCAGGCAACTCTGCCAGGAGCAGATCCTAGGACTGGTCTGGGGAGAGCGTCTCTGCAGCTGCCCCAAGGGGCTGCCGCTGCCGCCAGTGCCAGTGGGCTCTGTGGGCTCTGCCAGCCCTGGGCCCCCGCTGCCAGGTAGGGTGCTGGGTGCTGTGCTGTCTCTGCTCCAGCCCGGAGCAGCCACGGAGGCCTGCTGCCACTGTAGCAGAGAGCCAGTGGGCTGGAGGCTGGTGCTGCCTACCAGGCTCCAAAGTGGGGTCTTCCAAGTCTTGGAAACCAGTAAACAGCTGTCAGTTGCAGGGTTTGTAACTCTCGAGCAGACCCACGGGATGAAGGGCCCCAAGCAGTGAGGGTCTCTGCCTTCTCTAGTGAGAAAACTGGGAGCGGAGCAGGCGATATTCCAGGGTGGAGCTGGTCGGGGACCCTGGGCTGTCTGGCTTGGTGGGACTGAAGTGAAGTGGGGCCCTTCAGGGGCAGGAGGCCGCGGTGAAAGTTTCCGTTTGGCCTCCGTTTTCTTTGGAAAGGGTTTGCCATCAAACATTTTGATCTAGAAGAGGACCCAAGGAGAATGTGACTTTCAGAGGTTAATTTGATGAAATAGACAAGTTCAGTGGCTACTTCTGCAGCCTGTGAGGTTCCAGACTGGGGTCCTTGGCCCCATAGCCAAGGGCCAAGGGCTGCGAGGGGGCTGGGGGTAGTGGAGCACAGGGGGCTGAGCGCTGGGAGAAGAGCTCCGAGGGGTCGTTCAGGAACCGTAGAGTCGTGGTGCAAGGGTAGCAGAGCCCAGACGTGAGCTATTCACACACCCCTGTTTCTTCTATTTAAAGATAATATGAAACATTTGCTTTTGTTTAATAGATAAGATAGTAGAAGTACAAAGAAGAGAAGGAAAAATGGGTCATAAAATCCTTTCCCCAAATAGCCCACTTGAATTTCTGAAGAAACTGAATGGAGTAATGTGTGTGCAGTATATGGAAACGTGTCCTTCCTGACCTCCAGACCCCAGCACCCCATCAGGGTGAGCACCAGGGAAGGCTTTCCTTCATACTCATTTTGATGTTTCTGAGATACAGTAAATACACATACTTCCTTCTAACCGCCCCACTCACCCAGCATGTCAGTGGCATTTGACCTAGAGCCCTGGACACCTGCAGGGCTGCCCGTCTCTGCACCCTCCGTGTCCCCTCTTCCACGCCTGCTCCCAGGAGACACCCACCTCTCGCAGGGCCGGCCATCTCCACCGATCCCCTGCCCATCCGCCTCTCTCCCGGCCCACTCCTCGGAGACATCAGGGCCCCACAGAGGTCCTTGGGGACCCTAGAGGGGCCACAGTGCCTCCTCCTCCCTGGGCGAGGGGCTCAACAAGGGAAGTGGGACATTGGCAAGGCGGAGCCTCTCTTGGTCACACTGCATCCCCAGTGCCCAGAGGGTGTCCACGTGTGACTGGAGCTCAGCAAACCATCCGTCCCCTGGAGCCCGTTCCGCTGCTCTGGGGAGGCAGACCTGCTCTGCGACGCTGGTGTGGTCTGTCGTAACTGTCAGCTGTGTGAACTGGGAGACTTTCATGTCAGTGTTACGAAAGAAAAATAATTTCAACACATTAAAAATGACAATGAAGATTTTATTCAAGACATTACAAGTGAAAGGTGGGGTTCTACTCTCAGTACAACAGGGGCAGGTGAGTGGATGGAAGATCACTGATGGAACTTGGTTAGATGCCAAGGGTGGAGGAAGAGGAGCTTGGCTGATACTAAGAGCGGGTGGATGCTTGACAACTGACTTAGCATGATTCTTTGCTAAGTGTGGCCAAGGACCAGGCCTGCAGAGGAGACTCAGAGGAGCCTGAGCAACGCTTGGTCCGGGAGGCTGTCTTTGTCCCCATCAGTGAAAAGAACTGTGCTGGTTTTGCCCTCGAATGTCTCATAAAGACAGGACAGGCCCTGGGGGACGGGAGATGGTAATGGCAAAGCCCCGCGCAGGCGAGAGCTGCGGAGGGACAGCAGGTTTGAGCCGTCTCCTGGATGAGCTTGCATTGTTCTTCTATTTTAGAACAGGAATTGTGAACTATCTGTTCCACCCTCGCTCCCAGGAGAATTCCACAGACTGTTTCAGGAGAGACCTGTTGAGTGCTTTATCTCCTTGGCAGTGGATGCTGGGGTTTCCTCTGAGACACGGTTTTGTATTTCCTGGTTCCAGGGAGAATCCTGCCTGCTTCAGTCTGTGACTTCAGGCGGCAGCAGACGCCCTCAGTCCCCTGGGGGGCTTTCCAAGCCAGTTTTGGCTCCCAGCGTGTTGAGTCAGCCGGAGGGACCACAGGGCCCAGTGCCCACGTCCCTGCTGGGTCTTGCCTCTTGTCCTGGAGTGGTTGTTACCAGAATCTCTTCTCACTCTCACGAGTGTCCCGTCCCGCCCAGTTAGTCCCGCGGGTCCCAGCACGGACGCTGAGCCTGTGTCCTAGTAGGCCTCCGCAGTCACAGCTGGGTGTCAGGAAGGTGCTCGAAAGAATCTGCACAGCCGATGAACATTGCTGCCCTGCTTTCAGCTTTCTTACTGGGAGTGGAGAGAAGAGGGAGTGCGAAGCCGAGAGGAGGGTTTGGTGGTGCTGATGGGGGTGTCGCCAGGGCACGGGGCTTGCAGTGACGTGTCCCCACGGCCAGTGTGGTGTGTGCACTTGGAAGTCACGTCGGCGGTGTAGCCTCCCAGGAGGCGTCTGCGTTTGAATTTCAGAGTTTCCATACAGAGTATTGCAGGGCGGAGGTTGGCTTCATGTTCTGCAAAGTGGGGGGTACCTGTGACCTGCAGTCACCCACTCTCATCTCGGATCTGCTGAATCTCTGTGTCGAGCCTGGGGCTTTCCAGAAATCTGATTCTTGCTTGAGAACCTTAGAAGAAGTAGACGTTTGGGAGCAAATGTGTGTTCTTCTTAACTTGCACATTTAGACAGTTCACGCACGCATTTAGCAACTCTCTACTGAGTGGTCGTCATGGGCTAAGCCCTGGGCTGGCTGCTGGGTCTGCAGCCCACAGAGGGGACTTCCCTCCACCTGGTGATGCCCACGGCAGCATCATGTGAAGGGAGCCCAGAGGATGGGGGCACTGAAGCCGGAGCCCCCCAGACACAGGGGTGGGGCTCAGGTCAGGCCTCCCCGGGCTGTGAGTTGGAGCTGAGGCCCAAAGGATGGGGAGCAGGAGCGGAGGGACAGCAGGTGCGAGTCCTCAGGCGGCGGCGGGTGCTGGAGCCGGAGCAGAGGGGCTGGGGGACAGGAGGCAGGATGGGAGGAGGGGCCGTGGAGACTCTGGTTTGGGGCTGGACTCAGAAAGTGGTGAACACTGTGAGGCCTGGAGACGGGGAGACCTTTGGGTCTGTCTGAGAAGCTGCTGGGAGGTAGGTGTGGTGGGCACATGCCTCGGGAGGGCCCAGCCTCTGTGTCGAATGCCATCGACCGAAACCTGTAACACTCCTGTCTGGTCTGTGTCTCCCCGTAGATCCTGCCTGGCCTGTATATTGGCAACTTCAAAGGTGAGTTTTCTCTTTCCATTATTGTGGCAGACTATGCAAAAAACTGTTAAATACGCCGTTCTAATCTTTTTTAAGCGGCAGTTCAGCGGCAGTAAGTACATTCTCGCTTAGCTATTGTGCAGCCGTCACCCATCCCCAGCCCGCTTTCGTTTCCAGCCGAGTCTCTGTCCCCACTAGACACTACTTCCTGTCCTGCACCCCAGCCCTTGGAAACCACCCTCCTGCCGCTTGTCTCCGGGTCTGACTGCTCCAGGGCCTCGTGTGAGCCGGCTCATGTGGTGCTCGTGAGACTGGCTGACTTCACGGAGTTTGACGTCGCTCTTCCGTTTTTGTAGCTTGTGTCGTGATTTCCTTCCTTGTTAAGACTGAAAAACCGTGTGGATGAGCCGGACACAGGCGTCTTTTGCCAATGGTGAGCTTGCTTCTTAGAGCTCAGCTTTCGGCTCTCATGCGTGATGGAGTCGAGGTGTGGACTCGGTGTGTGCAGTCTGGTCTGGACAGGACCACCGCAGGTAGCCTTATCCGTGTACCCCAGCATCTCGGCCCATGGCTCAGAGAGTGGTGTAGAGAGCCCTGCAGGGTCCACCTTGACCTCTGACCTTCCTTTAACTGTACACATGTTGGAGTTTTATTATCAAAAGAGGATGGCTAAAAGGCACATTTAGCAGTCATATAACTTGTTTATCATCTTTATCACTTTTATTTTCTAGTTAGTAATAAATTTTCAGAGCCCTATTTTTTTAGTCACCTGGGGAAAATAAGTGGAAATTTCATCTCTAGCCAATTATTCTTATCACACATTTCTCTGCAACTTCTTTGCTATTTGCTGATATGCTATTAGCTATTGACTTTTCATTTTTAGCTTATTTGTCTCAAAATGCTCTGTAGTTGCAAAGGTGAGTAGAAAGCCATAGAGCAAAGTGTGCAGGGAGAGGAGGGGAGAGGGGAGGGCCTGGCCCCACCCGCTGTGTGTGGGGGAGGGTGGGTGTGCTGTCCTGGATGGGCCGCACACAGGCAGCAAGGAGCCTGCCATGCTGATGGGGAGTCCCTCCTCACCACGCCTCCCTTTCTGGACACACTCGCTGGAGCACACTCCTGCCTGTTTTCTGGTTCACACTGACTCTTAAAACAATCTCTGACATCTCTGCCCTGATATTCACGTCCTCTTCCCCTCTGGGCTCAGAGGGCAGCTAATTGGCCTTAAAGAGAATTCTGAGCACACTGGACTGACAGCAGCTCATTGCTGCTAGAAGGTGTTAAAAATAGTCCTGGAGTTCCTAAATTAGTAAGCTCTTTTGTTCTGAGAAAGCAGCGAGTGCTTTGTGGCAGGTAGGCGAGTCGGGCTGGATGCATGAACATCTTTATGATTATTTAATGAGTTGTTATTAATGGTTTCATGGGGAGAGGGGAATGTCTTTGAGTTTGGAAACAATATGGAATTTAGGATAAATTCTTGGATGTAGAATTGCTGGGTGAATATTTTTACAAATCAAAAACTGTAATAAAACCCAACCAAATTTAGGACTTCTGCCAGCTGTCCCAGCGCACTTGCAGACGGCAGGCCTTGGTCTAAGCAGCAGAGGACTGGGTTCCCCTAAGACTCCCTGCTCGGGGAGAGCTAGTGCGCGTGTGGTGGGCGGGCTGAAGCCCCCAGGGCCGGTCCAGCTGCACGTCTGCTCCTTACCGTAGTGCCGTGGCTGTAGACAGCTGGGTGCGTGCCGTCGTCGACAGTGCACTTACACGTGTGGACAGACACATGCTCTTGGGAAGAGCTGTCCCGAGGTGTGTGTGTATGGATGCCGCCACCGCAGAACAGAAAGGCTGGAACTGGACTGGGAGCGCGGGCAGCAGAGGAGCAGGTGCGCCTCCTGGAGCCCCTTCTGTGCTCCTAGGGGCCCAGCAGGCAGGCTTTCTGATCTGTGGCACCAAGTGTGGTTGTGTTCAAAACAAAGTGATTTTGGCTTCAAACCACCTTGTTTGTTGTTGTTTACCTTAATCTGTGTTACAAATGTATATTCATGTGGCGATGAAAAGAGTCTAAATTTAGGTTGTGGTGATGGTTAGATAATTCTGAATATACTGAAAACCATTGAATTGTATACTTTGAAAGGGTGAATTATCTCAGTAACACTTTTTTTCCCACTTTATTTTTTAAACTGAAGGGTAATTGCTTTACAGAATTTTGTTGTTTTCTGTGTCCCTCCCTCCTGAACCTCCCTTCCATCTCCCCCTCCATCCCACCCCTCTAGATTGTCACAGAGCGCCTGTTCAGGTTTCCTGAGTCACACAGCAGATTCCCGTTGGCTATCTATTTTGCGTGAGGTGCTGTAAGTTTCCACCTCACTCTCTCCGTACATCTCTCCCTCCCCACCCCCATGTCCTTGGGCCTGTTCCCTGTGTCTGTTTATGCACTGTTCTGTCTCAGTAACACTGTTTCCTAAAAAAAAGGAAAACTCAGAGAGCTGGTGATGGACAGAGGAGCCTGGGGTGCTGCGGTTCACGGGGTCACAAGGAGTCGAGTTCGCGGGGTCACCAAGAGTCGGACACGACTGAGCAACTGAACAGAAACAAAACAGCTACTGATTTTCCAGCTTCGTTCCTGGGCGGAGTCAGAAGCGGAAAATCCGGGCCCACAGTGTCTCCTCCAACATTGCAGACCCTCCCCATGCCCCTCCCAGCCCAGCAGCTCTGAACGCCTCTCCTGCTGGCTTCCTGAGCTGGTCTGGGAGCCTAATGCTCCAGCTTGACCGTTTCACCGGTTGTCCACAATATACAGCCTGGGATAGGAAAATCACATTTGAGTTAAAACATGGAGGATGCCTGTCTGTGGACCCTAAATAAGTCCAGTTCCTGCCAAGTTCAAAGCTCACCTAGATCACAACTTGGTGTAGTTGGGGGCTGGGTGGCTGGATGAGTCCCCATGTGATGGATCGAGAGGCTGCTTGAGGTGGTTGGAGCAATTAAGAGAGTGGAAATAAAGCCAACATTTTTATGTTACTTTAAAGATTATTTTCCTGACTTTAGAAGTGGTGTATGCTTATTGCAGAATGTTTTAGAACGGTGCTTCTTCTCACTAAGGCTTTTTCGGAATGTGGCCCTGCCGTAGACCTTGAACTAAGCTGGAGCCCAGGAATCTGCCTTTTTAAAAAAATCCGGGAGGATCTTAGGCATGTTGGACCTTCACGGCCGCCTGTACTGGACACACACACACACACGCAGACGATGAAGCAGAGACAGCACGCAGCTGTCTGGGCTGCTTCCCTGCAGCAGCTGCCCCCGTGCTTGCTGTCTCTATGTTTTTACAAGTTGAGCCCACATTGTACTTGTAGTTTGGTGCCTGCTCCCCCTCTCCCCTGTTTAATGCTACATCCTGAGCACTTTCTCACGGCACTCGTATTCTCCAGAGTGATCAGACATTCGGTTCTCAGTCATCTTACCCTGTGTCGCTTTAGAAAATGTGTCCCGGGGCGTGGGCCTCCTTCCCTGTCTCCTGCGGCACCCTGGTCTGTAGATTAGCAGGAGTTCCAGCTTGAGGGGATCTGTGTGGCTTTCTTTTCTGGTTGGGTTCATAGGAAGGGAATATAATTTGGTATCTCCTTAGTTTCATATGCAGATAATTTAATAGCCAGATGACTTATGAACTACTTTGGACTTTCCAGAAACTATCCATTTTTAGTTTAGCGTACGTGGATCCAGTTGTTGGAAACCACGTCACGCCTGCATCTGGGCCCGTTCCCTGCTGGACGTTACGGTCGGTTAGTCTCTGGCAGGTTCCTGTATCTTAGACAGAAGATTGTTTTGTATTTAATTTTACCTTAGATTACAAATAACTAAGAGGTAATTAAAAATATTTGAAATATCTTTCTTTTTCCATGTTTCATGTGACTAGCTAACGTGAGGTTCTGCAACTTAATAAGCATCAGCTACAACATGACTTAATGGTTCATTTCCTTTAAACAGCAATAATCATCAATATAATATTTATCAGTCTACACACTTTTCAAGTTTTATATGACCACTTTGTATCAAAAGACTTGTCAGTCAGAAATAAACTGAGTTATCTGCAGAATACCTAAAAGCAATAACTCTAGATTCCCTTTGTTGTTCAGTCGCTAAGTTGTATCCAACTTTTGCAACCCCGTGGACTGCAGCAAGCCAGGCTTCCCTGCCCTTCACTATCTCCTGGAGTTTGCTCAGACTTACATCCATTGAGACAGTGAAGCAACCCAGCCATCCTTGTTGTCCTCTTCCCCTCCTGCCCTCAATCTTTCCCAGTATCAGGGCCTTTTCCAGTGAGTCGGCTCTTCGTGTTAGGTGGCCAAAGGATTGGAGCTTCAGCATCAGTCCTTCCAGTGAATAGTCAGGGTTGATTTCCTTTAGGATTGATTGAGTTGATCTCCTTGCAATCCAAGGGACTCTCAAGCACCACAATTCAATTACGAATTTTTAAGAAAGAAACATGCAAGTAATTTTGTGTTTTTTCCTTGAGGAGTAATTCACTTGCAGAAAATACTAAAATGTCCCCCCTTTCTTCTGTGACAGATGCCAGAGATGCAGAGCAATTGAGCAAGAACAAGGTGACACACATTCTGTCTGTGCACGACAGCGCCAGGCCGATGCTGGAGGTGAGGGTGCTGACCTGCGCGCCTGTCTGCGCTGTGCTCCCGGGCGGGGGAGCTGGCCAGGCAGTGTGTGCTCTGCAGCAGCAGCTCCGTGTCCTGGCTGCGCTGTCTGTGCTTGGCCACGCCTGGGCCTGGGTCTCGGGCTGGGCTGGGCCGGCAGGGGGATGCTTCTTGTTCCCACCACCCTCCTGTTATGTCGCCACCTTGACTTTCTTGGCTGAACACCGAAGAACAGGCTGATGCAGTGTTTCCCTTTAGAGTTTAAGGACATTTAAAACCCATTTTCGTTCCTTTCAAAATTGTCTCCTGTTTTAGAATCCCAAAGAATTCGTGCTGCTTTCTTTTTCCATTTGAGCTCAATTGTCTATCATTTGCATTTCGGAAGACAAGGCCTTGGAGGATAGATTGTCCCTAGAGATTTTCTAGTGCTTCTCTCTGCAGACGGTCAGTGAAGAAGCTGTTGTTGTGTTTCAGGTTTTAAAGTAAATAGGATGTGTCTGCCTGTACACTGATTCCAAAAACATCTTCAGTTTTACCCTAATGGATGGTTTGAGCTGTTGGAGCACAGCCTCTCTCTGTTTATTAGCCTTGACAAAGCCCAAGCTACCTCTTTTCAGAAAATAGTGTGAATATGGTTGTGAAATGTGTGTGTGTGTTTCTATTTCAGGGTGGGGTACTGGAGGGGAGGTGTGGCTCGTTCTGAAAGAGCCACCTTCATCTGGCTCATCATTCAAGCAGTTTTCACTAAAATTCTTATTATACAAGAGTAGGTAATATATTCTTATTTCAAAGTTATCAGTTTTACCTGGCCATTAGAGCTGCCGGATTTCAGTCAGTGTCCAAAAAGATGAGAACGTAGAGTAATAAGCACTTCAGCTGACATCACTGTAAGAGGGCCACAGGAGCTGAGCCGACGAGCTCGCGGTTCCCACTGCTGCTTCGTCTCATGGTTTTGTTAAGGCGCTGTAATTTGCGCTGCAGCATGGTTCTATTGGAAACCACAGCAACAAAGCATCATTGTTTCGGAGGCTGACATCTCCTTTGAAAACAGGGATCCATTTTCCATGTATCAACAGTAGTTTGTTAGACACATGGCCAAGCTGTGGCCTAGGTGAAAAGTTAGACATAAGCTGGTCACGATCGGCTTCCTCTTCAGCCACAAGATGGGGCTTAGGTGTCCTTTATTTCCGTAACTGCATCGACGTCCTGCCTGCCCCGCCCCTCCAGGCTGCCTCGTGGCGTTGCGCCCCACTGCCCACAGCCGCCGTCACGCAGGGAGCCGGCCAGGAGTCTGTGCCATGGCCATTTCTGCCCACAGAGCTGGCCTTCAAGTCTCGGAGGAAAGAGCCCCGCGCTCGCTTGTCCCTCCCGCCACTCTACATGCAGGAGCGAGGGCTGGGGGCTGGCGAGTGGAGCCGTGCGATTGCACCCTGGTGTAAACAGAACACTGTTGATGTAAAGGTGTCAGTGCTCTGGGCAAACTGTGTTCCCTCACCAGCCGCGACTGCGTGTCCTCTTTATTCCCCGTGAGAAGCAAGGGACACTGTGCCTTTTCCCCATGAGACTGCCTCTTTCATTTGGAGATGCCCTGTTTCAGGCCTTGGGTGCTGTTATTATCTCACTCAGTAAGTACTTTCCTGTGGTCTCATGTTTACTTCAAGTTAGACCTCTGTTTTATAGCATAACATAGCTTATCACTGTCCTCCTTATTTTATTCATTTTTAACTTCACGAGTGATTCATGAGTATGTTCTTATTCTCAACATTAAAGCAATAGATTCTCTGATTGCCCAAGTGGGGAAACAGAGGCATTAAAGTGATGTGAATGAGCCTGCTCGCCTTCAGGGATGGACAGAGGGAGTCTGCCCGGGTCCTGAGAGCTCTAGGCCCTCGCTGAGCCCTCTACCTGGTGTGTAAATGCAGTCATCTCTCTTACATTTCAAGCTCAGTTCCAGAAGCCATAGTCTCACTAGGCTGAGACAAGTCTGGGAAGTCACCTCCGTGTTGTGCTCGTCCTGACCCTTGGAGAAGAGCAGGACCGGGATGGGGTAAAGGGAAGAGCACGTGCTGCGCTGAGAGCCAGCCCGGCGAGGGCAGGCGGGACAGGGCACGGAAGACGACAGAGCCGCCACCTCCTTCCCTGTCTGGGGCCCTCAAAGCCCAGAGTGTTTATGGGATGCACCTCAGCTTTCTCTGGGCAGACCCAGGCTGGGGCGGGCTAGACGTAGGGAGGCAGTTACTGTCTAAAATTGAGAGGTTTTGGTCCTGTCACATCCTAGTGGAAGTTCTAGGGATCTGGAGACTCTGGCTGGGGGATTGCCAAGTCACGCCTCCTGGTGGGGCCCGGCCTCCACGGGATCACCTGCTCATCACCAGGGCCCGGGAGCCCAGCCCGCACGATGGCAGTGTCCTGGCTGCTGTGGCATGACCGGACCCGGGGCCTAGCACGTCACCTCTAGCAAGTGGCAGAGCTGGGGAGGGGCCATTGCCTTGTAGCTTAACTTCAAATAGAAATTAAGCCCAATCCGTAATTATAACCTTGAAGGAGGAATATCCCTTCCTCTGACTCCATGCTGAGGGCCGGGCAGCGGAGATGCTTCTGCTGAAAACGTTTCCCTTTTTGTGAGATGTGTCTTCAGCACCTACTGGTTGCTCCAGATTTGAGGGGGTGGTGAAAACTGCTGTCACAAAGACAGCGCTCTTTCAAATCAGAAACCCATGTTGCTTGTAGGTGCTGAGGAAGTAATATTGAGCAATGAAAGGTTTCTCCCTTCCCCTGAGAAAAGAACCAGAAGCCTGTCTTTCTAATGTAAGAATTTCAGAGTTTGTTTCATTTTTCGTGTTGGTATTTAACCAGAGCACCTGCAGGAAACAACTATTTTTCACTATTAACAAAAATACTTTTAAAGTATTCTCATTCCTTCACTGGGCTAATGACACAAAGAATTTAATTTTAAAGTGATTTCTATTTTCAGATTAAACAGAAAAAAATAGTTTGCATACGTATATTCACAACAGGGCATTGTGTGAACGCCAGATAGGTATTTTGAGCTTGAGTTCAGCTTGGATATTCTTCCCATTTTGAGTAGTGACTTGTATTTTGAACCGCTTATGCATTTGTTTTTGTTTTCAAGATTAGGAAGTTTTCATAGGCCAGCATTTACTCCTGGCGATTCTGTTTTATATTTTCTTTAACAGGAAAACATCTGTTGCGGTGTCCAGGCTCAGAATTTAACGCTGTTGGTTCTGTTTGCAGCTGACCACTCCTGCTGGCTCTGATCCTTCCTGTGTCTGTGTGTCTGTACGTACAGGTGTGTGTCTCCCAGAGACGCCGGGTCTGTGTGGACGGTGGTCGTGAGTGCCTGAGGGGCTCCTGGAGGGGCTGGCTCCCGGCCACCGGTCTGTCTGGTGGCCCCCTCCGTTTCTCGCCCTCGGAAGCTTTGCTGCCTTCCCAGATGTAAACAAGCCCACCCAAGGTGTGCAGAGGCGCTTGAAGTTTAAGAGAC